>JAESUZ010002923.1:0-232314 GCA_017311185.1 Proteles cristata cristata
CCCCCCCCGTTTTCCTGGGACCGCCTTCTCCTCCATCTTGTCTTGTTTCCATGTCTCTCGTTGCTGTTGCCTTTGCCCCTTCGTTGTGTCCTAGATTCAGAAAGGCAGGGGACAAGGAGAGAGCTGCCACCATGCACGAGTGCGTTGTGCTGGGTGCTGTGCCAGGCTCCGCAGACAGGCTCACGGTAGCCCACCACAGCCCCACTTGGAGGCGCGGGTGCTCAGACGACACCGTCCCTGCCGTGAGCTGTGGGCGTGTGGTACCTCCGGGGCAGGGGTACAGAAAGGCTGCTCACGTGTAAGCACGTCCTGTCTGCAGGAGGGGAGGAAAGGAGCTCCGAGCTAGGGCAGCGTGCCTAGCAGGGACCCGATGGGCAGCAGGTGGGGGTAGCGAGTGTCCCTTCTCCGGTTAGGGTCAGGGAGGAGGAGCGAGAGGGGACTGTGCTGCTGGAGACGTCCCCAGCTGAGATACAGCAAGAAGGAAAGAGCAGGTGGCCATTTGTTTGCAGGGAAAGGCCGCACCTAGAGGTAAGGCTGCCGTGGACCAGAGGGAGGTAGGACGCAGGGCGGCGAGACGGGAGGCGGCGGCCTCCTACTCTCGCACACACCGTGCTCCTTCCTGGCGGCTTCCCCATCGCCTGGGCAGGGGACTGGCACCCAGGTGAACAAAGAGGGGCATCCGTAGGCTTTCTCGAACCTGGCCCTGCGGTCCCGTTCACTGCTGCTCCTGCTGCCTTAGACTGCGTTCCACCCCCAGGACTGGCTTTGCTCTTCCAAAGGAAGACCAGATGTTTTCTGTGTTGGGAGGTGGAGAGGACAAGGGTCGAACCCAGACAAAAGCCTGGGCCCAATCTGTGACTTCCTTGGTTAAGCGCTGGCTCTCTGTGATGATCTCACGACTTACTTGACTGGCTGTTAAAGTGGAGCCCAAGGGAACATGCTGGCTGTGGCTTGGATTTGGGTGGCATCCGTCGTTGCTAATAATAAATGGGACAGCTGAGCGGACACTATTGATGAGGAGGCTGAATTACATTTCTCTCTGAAAATCCAACGCTGGCTTCCTGACGGAGGGGGGATTCCCTTTCTGAGGAGGCCATGGGCGGGACTTCATTCTGTCCTGAAGGACCTACGGGACAGTGCTAGTGAGTCAGTGAGCATTTATTGAGTGCGTTCTGTGTGCTCTGGGCTGTGTGATGCAATCTCGGGGGTGTGGACGGTGGTAGGTCTGAGTGGCCAGAGCTGCCGTTCCAGGCTGGCCTGAGTCACCCTGCTTCTGGGTGGAAAAAAAGGCTTGCTCTTTGCCATGGCTGGACCGTCCCATTGGAAAGATCAGTGAGTCACCAAGACGTGGGGCAGGCATAGCCAAGGCCAAGGTGCCACTGTTCTCTGCTCCTGGGAACTGTCCACACAGGAGTCGCTGCCCCGTGCATTCCTCAGGGCCGAGGCAGGATCTCAGCCCTGTCAGCCCCCAACCTGCGCCGACCCCAGCATCCTCACTCGGGAAATGCAAGCCCTTTTTTAACAGTAATCTAAACACACTGCCTCTGGGAAGACTGCTAAAGCTGTATTCTAAATCTGGAACTATCCTAAAGCTTCCAGACCATCTCTCAGAAGGACACAGTTCACTTCCAGAGCAAGCTTTCTTTTTAATTTTTTAAAATGTTTGTTTAGTTTTGAGAGACACAGAGAGACTGCAAGCCGGGGAGGGGCAGAGAGAGGCAGACACAGAATCCAAAGCAGGCTCCAGGCTCTGAGCTGTCAGCACAGAGCCCGATGTGGGGTTCGAACCCATGAACTGTGAGATCATGACCTGAACTGAGGTTGGACACTTAACCAACTGAGCAAGCCCAGAGCAAGCTTTCTAATAGTAAATAGCAACTACCAGCAGGAACTGCATGCCCGCCGTGGACCAGGCCCTGGCTGGGTACTTCCTGTCCACATTCTCACTTCCTCCTCATGTGAGTCCTGAAAGTCAGGATTGATTCTGCTTTCAGGTGAGGGAATTAAGAGAGATCGAGTAACATGCCTCATGCCGCACAGCTGGGCAGCAGCGGGTCTGCCACGTCCCAGACCTGGCTTTGACCACTGGATTCTGTTGTCTCCTCCATCCTCCTACTGTATGCAGACTTGTGTAGTTCTCTGTGGCCTTGCAGATTAAGCCTGGATTCCCAGCACGTGGAGCCTCCCAGATCTAGACCCCAGCATCTCTTTCCACTGATTCAGGATGTTGACCCAGAGGCCCATCAGCCATGTTGAGCCACTCGCTGTTTGTTGAGCCCACATCATGTTGCTTCATCTGTCCACCTTTGCCCACACAGTAACCACTGCCTGTAACGGCCTCTTCCCCCTCTCTAGCAAAGCGATTTCTGTTTATCCTTTAAGGTCTAGTGGGATCCCACTTCTTGCCAGAAGCCTTCCTTGATGTGGTGGTGTTAAAATGTGTCCACACATTTTTTGGCACTTCCGTCCTCAAGAGGTGGAAGCTAACTCCCCTCCCCTTGAGTGTGGGCTGGTTGTGGACACTCAACTTCCAAAGAATAGGACAAAGGGGAAAGGAGGGTGTACAGTTTCACAGTCAAGGCTGTAGCTTTGCTTCTCAGATCACTCACCCTGGGCGAGGGGCGGGGGTTAGCCGCAGTATTTTGAGGACATTGGAGCAGCTTCTGGAGAGATCCGTGTGATGAGGAACGGGGCTGCCTGGCAGTTCCAGTGGTGAGTGCACCCCATTGGAAGCAGATCCCTCAGCCCCAGTCAGGGCTTCAGGTGATGCAGCCACAGCTCATGTCCTGACTGCAGGCACCTGAGAAGCTCCCTGCTGGAACCATACAATGAAGCGGCTTCTGAATTCCTGAACCGAAGAAATTTGGAGTGGCTAAATTTTGTAGTCATTTGTCACACAGCAGTAGAGAACTCATACCCTTGACCTTCCAGCCAGAAGTGCTTCATGCGTCCTCTGAGCCCCTGTGGCACTGGTCATCTGTACCAGAACACTGGACAGCTTTGTCTCATAATTAAGATCAAATGCCCTGGAAATTGAGTCCTCACCTAGTCCTTCAGCGTCTAGGCCATGCCTTGCAGGCGCTTCATCGGTCGGGGTCAACTGATTAAACAGTACAAGGGCATCATCTAAGAACACACAAATCTGTACCTTTTCCCACAAAAGATTTTTGGATTGCCAGTTTACATGGATAACAGCGAGCAAACTGGATTGGAGGGTCATTCGGGAGAGCCTCCGTCTGTAAGCCACAGAGCCACGGTTAGAGCCGGAAACAAATGGGCTTTCTGTGGGCACCAGAGGCAGTGTACTTGTGTCCCTGGGTACCCGGTAATGAAGACGAGGGAAGGGCCTGAGGCAGGGGCTGAGGGAAGCCCTCAGGGAAGAAAGGAATGCCAGAGCTTCTGCTGTGGTGTCAAAGCCTTAAAACCTATTGCTGGGTAACAAGTCACTCCAAAAATAATTTATAGTTGTTACAGAAAACTTAAAAAATACTGAAAAGAAAAAAGGAAAAAATCCTTAACCTATAACTTATTTTGGCCTTTATCCGTCAAGTTACTATTTTTTTGTCTGGATGACTGGTGTGTATATGCACACACAGACCTATTTGTATCAATACCAACATACCTATGCGTATCTATGTATTTTATACCTGTATATTGATATCTATTTGTATATATCATAGAGGGGATATACACACACAAACAGGTTTTTTATATCTAATCGAAAAAAAAATGAGATCACTTAAATTCCATTTGTATAACTTAGCAGTGCATCTTGAATTTTTTTTTTATTAATTTTTTTTTTATTTTAGAGAGTGTAAGTGGGGAGGAGGGGCAGATATATGATTTGTAAATACTTCTCCTATTTTGTGAATTTGTCTTTTCACTTGATAGTGTCTATTGAATTTAATTTTGCTGAAATTAAATCTAAATTATCGGCTGTTTTTGTTGTCATTGTTGCTTATGCTTTGGATGTCATAGCTAAGGGTCCACTGCCTTATGCAGTGTCACGGAGACCCACTCCTATGTTTTCTTCTTCTAAGAGTTTTATTTTATTTAAATATTTAAAAAAATTTTTTAATGTTTTATTTATTTCTGAGAGAGAGAGAGAGGGAGAGTGTGAGCAGGTGAGGGTCAGAAAGAGAGGGAGGCACAGAATCTGAAACAGGCTCCAGGCTCTGAGCTGTTAGCACAGAACTGGACGCAGGGCTTGAACTCATGAACCGTGAGATCATGACCTGAGCCGAATTCAGACATTCAACGGACTGAAGAACACGGGCGTCCCTGCTTTTAGGAGTTTTATAATGTTGGCTCTTACATTTAAGATGTTGATTCATTTTCAGTTCATTTTTGTAGATGGTGGGATCTAAGGATCCAGCCTCATTCTTTTGCACATGGCTGTCCAGTTTTCCCAGCATGATTTGTTGAAAAGACCACATTGAATAGTCTTGGCGCCCTTGTTGGAGACTGATTGCCACACATCTATGGATTTGTTTCTGAACCGTAACTTTTATTTTATGGACCTGTAGGTCTAGCCTGTATCAGTACCACACTGTCTTAGTTGCTTTTGCTTCACAGTAAGTTTGAAATTGGGAAGTCTGAGTCTTCCAACATTCTTCTTTTGGCTGTTCTGGGCCCCTTGACTTCCAGTGTCAATTTTAGGATCACTTTTCAATTTCTACAAAGGATTCAGCTAGGATTTAGATGGAGATTGCGTTGAATCTGTAGATCAGTTTGGAGGGTATAGATCTCTTAGGCATATCAACCCTTCTAGTAGTGATCATGGGATTTATCTCCATTTGTTTGTAACGTCTTTCATTTCTATCATCAATGTTTTGTGCTTTCCCAGAGTGTAAGTTTTTCTTTTCTTTTGTTAAATTTACATCTAAGTATTTTATTCTCTTTGATGCTGTTATAATTGGAGTTCTTGTTTTCATTGTCCATTGATAACATATAGCAAAACCATTTATTTTTGTATGTTGATCTTGTGTTTTGCATCCTGAACTCATTTATTATATTATTTTTAATAGATTTTATTTAGTGAATTTCTTATTTCTCTATATAAGATCATGTGAATGGAGAGAGTTTCACTTCTTTCCAGTTTGGATACCTTTTATATAGCTTTTGTGTGTGTGTATGTGTGTGTGTTTTCTTTTGCTCAACTGTTCTGGCTAGAACATCTAGTACATTGATAAATAGAAATGATGACAGTGGATATTCTGGTCTTATTCCTTCTTTTATGGACAAAGTATCTAGTTTTCCATTATTAAGAATATTATTACCTGTGATTTTTTTTTTTAAATAAATGTGCTTTATCATGTTGAGGAATTTCCCTTCTGTCTAGTTTGGTGTGTGTGTGTGTGTGTGTGTGTGTGTTTTAATTTTAATCAAGAAAGGGTTTTGAATTTTGTCAAATGCTTTCTCTATGTCTTTTGAGTTGATAATATGGCTTTTGTTTTTATTCTCTTCCTCTGGTTTTTATATTCATTGATTTTTGGATATTAAACCAACTTTATACTACTAGAATAAGTCTCACCCAGTCATGATGTATAATTCTTTTTATAAGGAGCCGGATTTGGTTTGCTAGTATTTTTTAGAGTTTTGGTGTCTCTATTCATGAGCTGTATTGGTCTGTAGTTCTCTTGTGATGACTTTGATTTTGGTGTTGGGGTAACACTAGGCTCCTAGAATAAGTTAGGAAGTGTTCCCCCTCCTATATTAAGGGTTTCTGAGGAATTAGTATTAATTCGTCTTTAACGGCAGGATTTGCAGCTGAAGCCGTCTGGACCTGGGCTTTTCTTTGTGTAGCTTTTTTCATTACTAATTCCATTTCTTTATTTATGATAGATATTTTTAGATTTGCCATTTCTGTGAGTCAATTTGGGTAGTTTGTGTATTGCTCAGAACTGTCCATTTCATCAAAGTTATTTAATGTATTGACGCCTAGTATTCATGGTATTTGAACGTCGCTCATCATGACCAAACAGTGGCGTGGTGAACTTCCACCCTCGTGTTCCCACGGAAGTGCGTTCACAGCACAGATTCCTAGAAGACCAGTCGCTGGGTCAGAAGTCTGTGTGTGCAAATGTTGACGGTTTCTGCCCTTTCATCTTCTTCCTGCTCATCTTTCTAGCCGTATTGATTTGTATACGTTCTTTCTGTCCAGGAATCTTGGTCTCCTGGAGGCTGGAGCTAGTAGGGATGCACAGAGTCAGTGGGGAGGATGCGCTTGGGAGTTGTGCGTTTCACAGCTCCTTCTGGGAGCACCCCTGGGTGCTGATGTGGGTGCCTGAAGCTTGTCCTCCACTCTGTATATTCACACGTGGGGTTTCCGGACCCTGGAGCCTGAACTGCTGGTGGGTCAGAGACCGTTGCCCCTGACAGGCAAGCTTTGGTCTGGGACAGGTCAGATGAAGCCAGGTGACTCCTCCAGGGTCCTCTCCGCGGTGGTTCTCTCGGAATTCTGAGGGCAGAGGGCCTCCAGGTGATTCCAGCCAAGGAAGGGAGGGATGCCCTACCTCTGTGTGAAGGAGTGACAAGACATCCTCATTGTTCATTATCATTGCTTTCTTTTCTTTCCAGTTCATCTGAGGACTGGATTCTGGGTGCTCATTAACTCACAGCTTGCCAGTGCCCCGGTGTGGGCAGTGATGTTGTGACAAGACAGTGTAGCTATTTTTATGGACGGGAAGCTGCTGAGAGCTCTCCGCACGCTTTTTGTTAGGCCAGAGCTTTTAGCCCCTTGCCGCCTGTTTCCACTTCCTGTTTCTTCTTTTTGCCTTTACCTGGAATTGACAAGGGTGGCAGCAAAGCAGGTTAAAAATTTGGGTTTACATAGTTCGAGATTGTTAAAACAATCTACCCAGGTCCCTGGCGGCTGCAGTTTGGTGGTTTTCAGGCTTTGTTCACAAGCTCCAGGGTCCCAAGGAGCTGCTTTGGGGCCAGAGGACGGGGGCAGGCACATGAGGAGCTCAAGCCCCCATGGCCGTCCTGGCAGCCGGTTTTCTGTGTTGTTCTCAGCGAGATTTTGTATGAGGGCCCGGGAGGGCTGTGTTGCCACAAGAACTGGGACACTACTCGTGTTGGACTCCTTGGCTCCACTGTGGGGTTGAAAACATTCCAAACACCGCTCCTTCTGGAGGCCGCATCCCCGGGCTGACAGGTGCTTTAGGGAACTTGGCTTTTCCCAGGGGCCCCACAGGGCTCCTCTCTCTTGACAGAGACTGAGTGGCCGCTCTCCCCAGGGCCATTTGCCAGCCTGGGCGTGTTTCGTTTTTTTTTCTTTTGTTGTATGGGGTATTCTGGCCCTCTAGCCCCGCAGGGACAAAATCAAATTATCTTCTCTCTTGATCCGAATGACTCTTGTCCCCCGGGAAGCCCTGGGCTAAGTTTGCAGACAGACGGTGAGGAGGCTTTCTCAGCAGACCTCCTGACTGATGTATCTTCTTTGTGTCTTTCAGTCGGCGGAGTTCTTCGAGATGCTGGAGAAAATGCAGGTGAGCGTTCCCGAAGTGGGGAAGCCAAGCCGTGGGTGGCGGGTATGCTTGCTGCCCTGACCTTGGGGGATACGACACCAGGCAGAACTTGGGGGCCTTGGAGGGAAGGGAAGAGAGAACTCACAAACCCAGGGCTGAACTACCTAAGGCAGGAGGATTCTGGGAAGCTACTGCCTGAAGAAAGAACCCCTCTGGCAGAGCAGATGCACATAGAGATGTGGGGAGGGCTTGAAAGGGTCCATAGTTCCTGGAATGGGGTGGGAAAGAAGTCGTAAGAAGAAAGCCCCTTCCTAGGGGTGCATCTTGAATCTGGGAGGCTGAGCCGAGGGTGAGAGACCCACCTGAGATCAAACCCTGACCGTTGAACTCTCGCTAGCACAAGTTCCTTCCTTTCTCTGAGCCTCCCGGCTCCTGTTTTCTGTCTGTTCACAGCCCTGTTTTCACCTCTCTCTGACACCAAATGTGTGGTTGTTTTTCCCCCACCAAACAATTCTGTGACAACAGCTGGGTGTCCTGCAGTTCCGCTCCGTTCCGACACTGTCTACCAGAGAGAGTGTCAGATCCCACAGGGCGCGGGCTCTGTCCCGCAGGCCTGCCCGATCCCACAGGGCGCGGGCTCTGTCCCGCAGGCCTGCCCCTCCCCGCTTCAGATGCCTGTCGTCACCTATGCTTCTGACCAACAGGCTATAAATTTGAGGGTCTCATGATCGCCTGCTCAGGTTCTGTTAATTTGCTAGAGTGGCTTAGAGAACTCAGAACAGTTTGCTTACTAGATTATTGATTTATTATAAAGGCGTATAGCCCAGGAAGAGCCAGATGAGAGTTGCGGAGGGCACCGTATGTGGGAAGGTAGTAAGAGCCTCCATGTCCTCTGGGTGTGCCACTCTCCCAGCACGGCCATGTACTCACCAACCTGGAAGCTCTCTGACCCATCATTTGGTTTCTTACAGAGGCTTCATTACTTAGGCATGATTGATTAAACCATTGGCTACTGGAGATTGATTCAAGTTGTAGCCCCTCTCCCCTCTTGCGAGGTTGGAGGAGTGGGACTGAAGGTTTGGACCCTTTAATCGTGGTTGGTTCTCCTGGCAACCAGCTCCATCCTTAGGGGTGTCCCAAAAGTCACCTCACTGACAAACTTATGAATAACCTTCTGGTTTTCCTTTTACCTTTATGGCTCTGGAGCTGCTTCAGGAACCAAAGACAAAAGACCAAATATTGTAACAAAAGATGCTCCCAAATGCTCCCATTGCTCTCGTCACTTAGGAGATTCAACAGATTTTAGGAGTTCTGTGCCAGGAATGGGTGAAGACCAAAATATTTATTACTATTAATCATGGCACAGCCCTTAGAAATAATAAAGAAATACCCACTCACTCACAGGTTGTTGGGATGAAATAAAATAATGTATGTAAATACTTGATAAGCATTGCATAAAAAATCAGTGTTCAAAATGGATTTGGGGGGCCTTTATAATTACTCCTCACCAAGGGGCCAGGGCTCACAGGTAAGAACTGGTGCCCTGGGGACTGGGGGGAGGGGGGGACATCCAGAAGGCTTAGCTGATATGGGTGGGAAGAAGATGCTGGCAACAGCACATATATTTAAAAATTAAAGAATTTATTATGTGTATTGATTTTTGAGAGGGAGAGAGAGATAGAGCATGAGCAAGGAAGGGGCAGAGAGAGAGGGAGACACAGAAGCAGAAGCAGGCTCCAGGATCTGAGCTGTCAGCACAGAGCCCGATGTGGGGCTCAAAACCATGAACCATGAGATCATGACCTGAGTTAAAGTCAGACACTTAACCGATTGAGTCACTCAGGCGCCCCTAAAAATTTTTTTTTTAAATGTTTATTTTTGAGAGAGAGAGAAAGAGAGCAAGCACGAGTGGGGGAGGGGCAGAGAGAGAGGGCGACAGAGGATCCGAAGTGGGCTCTGTGCTAACAGCAAAGAGTCTGATGCGGGGCTTATAACTTACAAACGAACCATGAGATCATGACCTGAGCCAAAGTTGGATTATCCAACTGAGTCGCCCAGGCGCCCCAGTAGCCTATCTGTTTTAAGCACTTTTCTTGTCTCAGACAGTAACAAGTGTTGGCTAGTTTCTTCCTGATAAAGTCCACAGGAAGTAGCTATATTATTATCATTATCCCCTTTTCACAGGTGAGAAAACTGAGGCACAGAGATCTTACTTAAAGCACTCAAGGGTTGTGGCTAGTAAGTAGCTTCAGAGCCAGAAGGCTTAGCCATTATGTTATGATGCTTTCTACCCTAAGTAGATGCTACAGGCTGAAGGAAGGAAGACTTCGTGGTAATGGTGTGGAAGTTCTAGCGGAGAGGCAGTTAAGGTGTCACCGCGGCCCAGCGATGCGGGTGGAGCCGCTGGGGTGCTCACAGGAAAGCCACGTCTCCCTAACGATGGGGCAGGGGAGGGACCGTTTGAGGGCAAAATATTGTTAATGGTTGTGTCATTATCACCTGCAAGTTATTAAGATCTTCCTCTGTGCCCGGCAGTGTATGCACTGCAAACAAATTTTGTACACATTGCGGGAGCTTACAGTCGGGCTGTGGAAACGGGGATGGCACGCGCCTTGGCAGCGAGGGGGAGGCCGTGTATAATCATGTGCCCTGCTGCCTGGAGTAAAGCTGCGATTTTCACCAGAGCCCGTGAAATCCCGGCACTCTGGGAAGCCGGCAGGGAAATCCCCTGCCGCTCACCCTGCCTTCTCTTCGTTTGTCCCCACGAACCAGCCATCCCTCCCTCACCCGCAACTGGAGGCCCCCGCCTTCCCCGCAAAGGGCTCTCTGAGCACACAATTCAGCCCCACCTAACTTGCCTCCTGCTTGTCTGTCTTTTCTGCTTCCAGCCTTCTGGGCTTGACTGCTCAACTAGATTGGGACCCTCTTGAGGGCAGAGGTCTGGTCTTGATGCTCCCTCTGTATGTTTGTGGGAGCAGACACCCAAGGGTTTATTTGCCCACCTATCTCCACTGGGACAGCCCGGGGCTGAAATCAAACTTCCTGGGGTTTAGGTCCCTACCATGTGCCCACTGGGCCCTGGCCTCCAGGAGGCCCACAGTTCCCAGCTCCTCCGTATGTACAAAACTCGCATGTAGGGAAAGGGTGGGAGCGAAGCAGGTGGCATGGTGGGGCCAGATCCTGTCCTTGGGCGTGGGTGCCACCTCTTCTCACACTGTGGGTGTGAAGATTGACTTTCCGAGCTGTCAAATGCCCAGGGCACTCTACGAGTCGTGGAGAGCTGAAACTCTGATCTGGGACTCCCGACCCCCCAACCCCCAACCTGAGAGTGGAGGAACTGGAAGAAGGGCACAATCCCTATGAAGCAACCGGGTCTGAGTACACAAGCTCTATTAGGTCCATTTTGTCCTGGGTTTGAATTTTAACCCTGGCGCTTTATAGCTAAGTGTCCTTGGTCAAGTCACTCTACCTGTCTGATCCTTGATTTCTTCATGGTGGGGAAAAAGGGGGGTTAATGATAATACAATTGCAAGGGCAGATACATGGAAAGGAGAGGAGAGGGCCCAGAGCTGGGTGATGGCTCTGTCATCGGGGAGGGGAGGAGTGGGGAGGAGGTTTGCTTTCCTGCCCAGGGCTGTTCCCAGGTAGGGGTGACTAATGCAGGACAAACAAAACAAACTTCTGACATCACCCCCCCTCCCCATCTGCCCAGTTTGCCTCCATGGACAGGGTCTACAGGGCCACCCAGGTAGTTTTCTCCCTGTGGGGGGAGAGGAGCACCTGTCCAGTGGGAGGGGTCCTCCCACACCCTCCTGAGCAATGCTGCAGGGTGACTCAGCCCAGAGAAGTCCGGAGAAGCCGAAGTCTAAATCCAGCCAGTGAGCAGGGGCCCTGGGCTTCAAGGCCTATGGGATATGATTGTGCGCCTAGAGAGACAGCCTGGCTTCAAATCCAGCCCTGCCACTCACTAGCTGTGCAACAGCAGAAGCAGCCACCTCCCTGCCTCAGTTTCCCTTTGGTATAAAGATGCTGAGGGCTTCAAAGGTGACAACCCTGGGAGGGCGCTGAGGAAGATTAAAATCCCCATGTGTTATGCTATGATTAGGACAATCTTCTCTCCAGAGAGGACCTCTCTCCTAATTAATCCCATCATCTCATACCCTTATTTAATTTATTCAGTCTAACTTAATATGTGCTCCCCTCTTGAAAAAAACCCAGTGAAGTCAGATCTTGACCATAGGACCACTGGACAAGGCACTGCTTCCCAGAAATGAATGTGCATCAGGCCCCCTGCCTGACACCTGGGGGTCTCTTCCCCAAGGTGAGGGGGCAGCTGTGGTGGCGCCAGGTCCAGAGTGCTGGCTTTGCCACCGTTCAGACGTGGGTTCCCATCCTTGCCCCGTACCTACCGGTTCTAAGAGTCTGGCAGAGAGATTTCAGTGCCGGCACGTTAATGCTGCCTGGGGATGATGGTACTAACAGGCAAACCAGTCACTCTTTCCAGGGTGTAGCCAACATCATCAACATTTAACCTTTACCACACTGGTAGCTGCTATTCCCGTTTGGGTTTTACAGTTGGGAACACGGTGCCACAGAAGTTTTGTGACTTGCCCAAGGCCCTGAGTGCCAGTATTGGGATTTGAACCCTGCTGATCTGGTTCGAGTCTATGCTTTTAGTTGCCTGCCCTACCGCCTTACTTGGAGCTGCTGTGGCGACTGAGTGTGACAAGGTGTGTGATGTGTAAGGACCAGGTACACACCAGCTGTTGCTTTATTGCCAGCCCCAGCAAGGCAGGTGCTTGCCAGTCTCCACTTGGCCCTTTTTTTTGTGATCGTTGCTTTTTCATGAATCCTCTTTTCCTTGTTTCCATAGGGGATCAAACTTGAAGAGCAGAAGCCCGGACCCCAGAAGAACAAGGTGGGCTGTGTGGACGAGGTGACAGCCCTGTGGGCCTGAGAGGGGGACAGCCAGCGTGCTGGGGTCTCCTGTCTTCCACCTGACTTCCACCAAGAGCTACTTAAGTGGCTGCGCCCGGGTTGACTGGTGCATGGTGGGCAGTAAGGGGGCCTCAGCTCCATGCCTGTAGGGAAGCTTTAGAGGGGGTGTGGTGGAGGCTTTCAGTGAGACCTACGGCTTGTGACTCAGCCTAGTTCTTCTGTACCTGCTCTTGCAAAAGAACCACACGTGGCATTTAGGGGTATCAGGCTCTGGGCTCCAGTGGTCTGCCGCTCTCTGCTGTAGTTTCCTTTCCCAAGCAGGGCTGTAGCCTGTCACTTGGAGGTCAGCTCCCTTGCATGGTGGAATCAGGGGCCCATCTTCCTTCATTCATTAGGGGGGAAAGGCATGAAGTTCAGAGCCTTTGTGCAGTCTGCCTTCAGCTAGCCAGGTTTGCATTCGAGTTCTGTCAGTTTGGAGAAGCACTCAATGGAAGCTACATCCCAGAGCCACCTCTCTGCCGTTCCCTTTGATGCCCTCAAAGCTCTTTTTTTTTTTTAATTTTTAATTTTTTTAAATTTTTATTTATTTCTAGGAGAGAGAGAAACAGCGTGAGCAGGGGAGGGTCAGAGAGAGAGGGAGACACAGACTCGGAAACAGGCTCCAGGCTCTGAGCTGGCAGTCAGCGCAGAGCCTGACGTGGGGCCCGAACCCATGAACTGCGAGATCATGACCTAAGCGAAAGTCGGACGCTTAACCGACTAAGCCACCCAGGCGCCCCAGATGCCCTCAAAGCTCTTGTGCAGCTTGCCAGGCAGCCCCCACCCCCGACCTGGGAGAGGGGAATGGAAACAGCCGTCATACTTCACGGGTGCTCCCGGGGCTAACGGTCTCCTTGTCTGGTTTGTCTTGCAGGATGACTATATCCCGTATCCTAGCATTGATGAGGTAGGAGCCCCCTGGCCACACAGCAGCCTGTTCTGGGTCTCAGCTCCCGGGTGGGGCTGGGGGAGCTGATGCCCCCCTCCGGCCCCCCGCCGCTCTGCCCTATTTGGGAGAGAACCTCAGGCCTGGGACTTCTCCTTTGTGGCCTCCATTTTGCCATGTTTAGCCTGGGGTGCTGATCGAAGCCTTGCAACTCCAGTCCTCCAGGCAAAGCAGCAGATGTTGGGCTTAAATTTGGGGTTTGTGTTACTGTATTTGGCCTCAAATACGGGGGTCTCCACCTTGGAACAGTTCAGAGGTGGGGGGATACCGCCACAGGCGCCCCACCCCTTCCCTCCCGCTGTAGAGCCAGGGCGGGCCGCAGTGCAAGACCTCTCTGCTTCCAGGTTGTGGAGAAGGGAGGCCCGTACCCCCTGATTGTCCTGCCTCAGTTTGGGGGCTACTGGATCGAAGACCCGGAGAACGTGGGGACGCCGACCTCCCTTGGCAGCAGCATCTGTGAGGAGGAGGAAGAGGACAGTCTCAGCCCCAGCACATTTGGCTATAAGCTCGAGTGCAAGGGCGAAGCCAGGGCCTACCGCAGGCACTTCCTAGGGAAGGTGAGGCTGAGGGCCCCTGGGCGAAAATAGCTGCCAGCGCAGGTAGGGAAGTGCACCTGGGCCGGCCTCGTCCAGCGCCCCTTTCCCCCGTCTCTTCTCCTTCCTGGTCCTGTCACTGTCCTGCTGTCCTGGCCCGGGAGGTCCGACTGGCTCTGCTGCTGGGCGGGGGCCCAGGGGTTGTGCAGAGGTCAGGAAGGCTCAGTGTGTTGTGTCCTTGGGGACACCACCGCCAGCAGATGTTCTCGCACCTGGGAAGTTGTTTCCGTGCACCTAGTACAGATCCCTCCTGGTGCCCAGCAGGTCCCCTGGGTGATGTGCTGCGAGCCTCTGATTGTTTAAAAGTGACAAAGTTACATTTCTTTAAATACTTCCTGCCCTTCAGACTTGCCTGGTTCGAAAGTCCCAAGGGCAGATTCTGGAAGTCTCCAGTCTAAGGCAGTTTTGCAGTGTCTCACAGGAAGGAGGGAGGTGCGTCAGAGCCCCCATCCTAACTTGTTCAAATGCAGATTCCGGGGCCCCACCCTGATATGGTAGGTCTGGGGTGGGCTCCCCGAGCCTGTGAGAGACCCATTGTCCAGAGGAGCCCCCCATGGGTGGAGGAGCCAGAGCTCCTCCTAGCTGTATTCCCACGAACAGTTGGAATCGGCAAGAGCTGCCTCCTGGGTGCAAGGAAGTGGATGCAGGGTCCTGTGGAGAAGAACTTGAGCTTCAGTGCTCAACATGGGCTTGAACGCTGGATCTGTCCCTTACTAGTTGTGTGGCCCTGGGAAGGTACTTAACCTCCCTGGACACCGGTTTACATGTCTATGAAATGGAGATGTGATGATGTCATATCCCCCATAAAGTTGTGATCAGGATTTAAGGAGTCAGCGGGTGTTAAGTGCTTAGTCCACACCCAGCGCATCCCGATGACTGGGGAGTTGGAATCTCCTCCTGTGGTCTTTCTCTTTCTCCTCCTTTTACTCCTCCTCCTCCTCCTCCTCTTCATCAACAGTAGCCACAGCATCCTTGCCTTCTTCCTCATTTCTGTGGGACTTCTCGTTTCTGGCGAAGAAGGTGATTTGGGGGGGCCATGTCTGGAAGGTCCCCTACTCTGTTGATATCTGATTTGTCTTTCTAGGATCACCTAAACTTTTACTGCACTGGCAGCAGCTTGGGGAACTTACTCCTGTCCATCAAGTATGAGGAGGCGGAGGGCATTGAGTACCTACGGATCATTCTCAGGTGGGGCTGCTGCACCCCTGAAGGCCACGCCTCTCCTGGCAGGGACCCAGAAATACCAGTCTGACCAGTCTGGTCTGGGTGTGCTGGGGAGAACAGATTGGCTGGAATCCTGAGGCTATGTTGCATTGCTAGGCAAGGAGACTGGGTGTTTATGCCAGCGGCCAACTGTGGGAGTCAGAGTCGTATCCTACTCTCAAGGTCACCTAGATCAAACCCCCACCTGCCTTTCTGCCTTGCTAGGACTGTGGCTTTGAAGAATTTTGGAAGAAAAAGTAGAGATGGCCCTTTCTGCTGATATACAACTCCAAATCAGCCTGGGAGAGGGTTTGCCAGAACACTGCCATCCAGTTGGGGAGATAGATCCCAGAGCCTCTGTGTGCATGTGTGTATGTGTGCGTGTGTGTGCATGTGTGCATGTGTGTGTGTGCATGCGAGGTTCCTTGAGATGGAAAGGTGGTCACAGCGGGAGCACTGATTTACAGCTAAGCTATGGTACCTCTCTCTCTTCAGGGCCAGGAGCCAGGACTGGTTTTTGTTTTGTTGAACTAACCTGTTTTGCAAAACTGCCTTTTTACCAGGGAGTCTGATAGGTACCAAGATGCAATGGTGGTTGGGTTGTGGTCTGTTTTCTAGAGGCTTATGGTCCAGTAGAAGAAAAAAGCAGAGGATTTTAGTATGTGTCATTGGTATTATTTTAGTGATATGCATAGGATGCTGTAGGAGCACAGAGAGTCTATATCTTATTTGTCTCTGCCCCTGGGGAGCTGGTGGAAAAGCCTGGAAGGCCAGGTGTCAGTGCTTAGCAGAATGCTGTGAACCTGCCAAACTCCCAGTCCACGTTTGTCAAATCTGATTGCAAGTCCTTGATGGTATTTGGAAAGAAGCAGTAACATTTTTTTTTCCTGCCCAAATTTTGAGATAAATATGGGAGGGAGCAGGGGCACATAGTCGTGCTGTGGGAGAGGGGTGTGTGTGGGGGTGGCACAAGGAAGTTGTCAGCACCCATCCAGTCTTGGCTTTTTATTAAGAAAGGAAGCAGTTTCTTTACGGAGGTTCACTTGGCCAGGAATCATATTTGCAAGACAGGGAGAAGTTAACTAAATTGCTAGAGCAGATTTTTTGAGGGAGTAATATGTGGGTCCCCAACTCCAAACAGGGTTTTGAGCTAGGTGAGTCTCTATAAAGAAAGTTGTTTTCTTTCTTAATAAAAATCAGACCTAAATTGGGTAGGATTTCTGAGTAAGTTGACAATTGAACACAAGGATCTAACTCCCTTTTTCCAATACCGTATCCTGTTTGAAATGCTGCTTCAGAACTGAAAACATGAGAAAGATGCCAGGAATGCAACACACACATTGAATATTTTAAAAAATAACCCATGGGGCAGTTAGGACTACAAGGTGGGTAGTATTGAGAGTTGAACCCCAGCTCATCTTCCTCACAGAGCAGTTTAGCGTGGGGATATAAGAAATTAGGAATTCTGGGGGAGTCCTGTGCTCTTTAAATGTTTGTTTATTTGAGAGCAAGAGAGAGAGCGTGAGCAGGGAACGGGCAGAGAGAGAGAGAGGGAGAGGGAGAGAATCCCAAGCAGGCTCTGTGCTGTCAGGGCAAGGCCTGACTCTCAGGGCTCAGTCCCACAAACTGTGAGATCATGACCTGAGCTGAAATCAAGAGTCGGGCACTTAACTGACTGAGTCACCCAGGCATCCTGAGTCCTGTACTCATTAGAAGTGAGTAGGAGCCTTGGAACAGTCAGGGGTCTTTCCACATGGAACCACTTTTGTTGTTTTAGGTTAACAACATTTGAAATCTATCCCCTGGGGAGCCCATGGGCAATCTCAAATGTGGCTTTCTCAAATAGAAAATCAGTGACTGGGGTGGTTGGGAGAAGCCATACATTAGCTAGGAAGTTGGACAGTCATTAATCATTAATCTCACTTGGAGTGATGGCCAGGCCAAATTGAAAACCAGACATAAGAAAATTGGCCCCACAGCTTTAGAAGCTTTGCCAGACACAAAGAAAAAATTACGCAGAGGTGAAATTCCCCTGTTGGCAGTGACTCCTGTCCCAGCTTCTTCCTCGTTCTTTGTAGGCTTCTGGATTATTTAATTGATAATTAAAACAACTTAAAACAACTAGCTCTCCAGGCTAAAATCTGAGAAGAGTATTCTTTTTTTTTTTAATTTATTTCTCGGAGAAAGAGAGACAGCGTGAACAGGGGAGGGTCAGAGAGAGAGGGAGATGCAGACTCTGGAATAGGCTCCAGGCTCTGAGCTGGCAGTCAGCACAGAGCTCGACACGGGGCTCGAACCCACGAACCGCGAGATCATGACCTAAGAGAAAGTCGGACGCTTAACCGACTAAGCCACCCAGGCGCCCCATGAGAAGAGTATTCTGACAGCTTCTGTATGTGCTATGAGTAGCCAAGAAGAGTCTATCCACAATTGGAAGTGAGTAACAAGCCTGAGTAGATTTCTTTCTTTTTTAAGTTTGGATGTAAAGAAGTAGGAGAGAAAAAAACGCCTTACAGGTTGGTGAAAGGAAATACTCTGCATCTAAAAAGGCATACCCTAGCATTTAGAAGGTAGGGACTAATTAAATTTTAGAAAGGATTATTGACTATAGAAAGCCAAGTAAAATTTAGATATCTATTAACTTTGTATTTTCAGCAAACTTCCAGAAAAAAATAAATCATATGAAAGAAAAACAAAAGATAAAATAAGGCAACAAAATGAGATGAAAAAGTTGCTGGTTAAATTAGAGAAAGAATATAAGAAAACTAAAAACAGCCAAAAAAGAATTTTAAATGATATTAGAAGCAGTAAGGAGAAGAATAGAAGAATCTACTTTGTGGAAAACCCAGTTAGTAGTAATGAGAGGATGCTTTCACATAATTCAGAGGAAAACACAAAAACTCCAGAATGATGAGCAAATTATAATAAATGTGGAGGATAGTGAGCAGGAATTAAACTTGTGGATAATTGATGTTCTTAAGCTAATTGAAGACTTAAATCTGCAAATTAAAATGACTCATCCAATATCAGATGAAGTCAATGAAAGGAAACTAATAGCTTGACATGTTTTGATGAAAATGTAATATTCCATGGGTATAAAATCATTGTTAGAATGAAAACATTCCAAAATAAAAGAATATAAAACATTAGCATCTGCCAAAAGATAGAATATAAGGGAACATAAATAAATACAAGTCTGAATACATGTAATGTACAATAAATATAAATGAGTTAAATTCCACTATTAAACAGCAAAGATTCTCAGTTTGAGTCATCCCTCCATTGCCTCCTGCCCCCACTAATGGATCAATCAGTGTATCTGTGTTTTAATAAAGAAAGTAACTCAGTATATTTAAAAAGAAAAGTGTTGAGAAAAAGGTATATCAAATACAAAAGGGTAGAGTTGGCAATATTAATATGGAAAAGTAGAATTTGAGGCCAAAAAGCAATCAGTGTGACAAAAAGGGCTATTGCCTATTCATTAAAAATAAAGCCTTGTTTAATCAAGGCTTAATATGTGCCAGACTTTCTCTAGGGGTAGGGCTAATGTAAGGAAAAAGCTCATCTCTTATTACCTGGCTACAGAAAACATTCACTACATACTAGGTATTCTTATTCTTGCTTTTCTTCTCACTCATCTTCTTATGGACATGGATTGTTTTAGGCTAGTGAGGGTGATTCAGAAATAGATAGTATGGCAGAACTGAAAGAAGTTTATAAGAGTTTGAATGTGGAGTGTATGTCTGAATGCATATATGTGTGAGTGTGTGTAAGGTTGAGGGGTCATGCTGGAGAGGAAAGAAAAAGCTAAGTCATGTATGGTCTGTGTCTAGGAACTGAGATTTTATTCTGTGAGCCAAAGGAGAGCTCCTGAAGGGAGAATATCATGATATGATGTGCATTGTAGAATGATCACTGGCTAGATTAAGGGGAGTGTCTTGGAGGGAAGCAGGAAGGTGAATCAGGAGGCTGCTGTGATGAGTCAAGTGATTATAGAGGCCACCAGGTTGCCTAAAGTTGCCCCCAGAACTATGCAAACCAAAAACCCTGTTGGAAGCTGAACCAGGGTGCCTTGCACTGAGGATAGAGGGAAATGAGTGGAAGGTTCCAAAACACCCAGGGAAATTGACATTAAGAAAGACAGCTGAAAACATCAACAAATGAGAGCTGGATTTACTGCTGGTAAAATACAAGTAGTGGTACACTTTCAAATGGCTTATATCTGAAAAAGGTAAAGAATAAATAGCATCTATAAATAGGATAATAAATTATAATACAGTCCATGAATGGAAATGAATCAAGAACAGATACACATGGGTGCAAAAAGAAAACAGTTGGAATTATTGGAAATAGAAAAATAGTTGAAATTAAAAAACTCAATACAGGGGAGCCTGGATGGCTAAGTCAGTTAAGTGTCTGACTCTTGATTTTGGCTCAGGTCATGGTCTCGCGGTTTGTGAGATTGAGCCCCGTGTCAGGTTCTGCACTAACAGCTTAGGATTCTCTCTCCCTTTCTCTCTGCCCCTCCCCCACTCGCTCTCATGCTCCCTCTCCCTCTCTCTTTCAAAAATAAATAACCCCCCAAAAACAAACAAAAGTTACCCCCCCACAAACAAAAAACTCAATATATGGGATAAAATCTAGTCTAATATTATCTGTTCAGAATCAAAGAGTGAATCTGTGAATTGGAAGATAGTCTCAAAGAATTCATCCAGAGCACAGCACAGCTCCAGTGATAGGATATATGAAGAAGAAGGAAGACATGTGGATAATAGACGGATTGGTCCCAGCATTTGTCTTAGCGTTTCAGAGGAAAGAGTAGAGAAGCCAGTGGAGAAGAGATATCCAATAAAATAAAGGCTGATAATATTTCAGAACTGAAGAAAGCACACAGCGTGGTGCTGAGTATGACTTTAAGACAAAACAATTCTACTGGGCACATTGAAGTGAAACATTTGAACATCAGAGAGAAAGAAAAAAATTTTAAGGCTGCCTAAAGATAAAGACACTCATCTATGAAGTAGTGACAACCAGGCTGTGAGCAGACCTATCAGCCATGGGACAATAGGACAGTATCTTTAAAATGTTGGAGAAAAGAAAGAAAGGGAAGAAGGAAAGGAAGCTTCTTTGAAATTCTATACCCAGAGAAGCTATCCACAAAGCAAAATAAAACTGTTTTCGGACTCCCCCTCAAAGAATTACTAAAGGATATCCTTCAGCCAGAAGCTAAGAGAAACCGAAAGAAGAGATGCAATTAAAAAGTGGCAAGAAATAGGTAAATTGTGTTGATACCTTTAATTACCATTTGGGGGGGGAAAGTAGTTTTTGAGTGTTTAAAAAGAGGCTTGAACTAAATTAATAAACAAAACTAGGAAAGACAATGAAGAGGGAAGTGTTCAATAGTTACTGTTTCCTCTTCCCTCCTCAGGAGAGAGATAGCAAGGAAGTGTAGAGTTTGTTGGAAAAATGTATAAATGTCTATATTGGAAGTTATAAAAATACAATCTACAGCTCAAATTAGCAGAGGGATAAAAAGAGAATTAAAAATTTTTAAATTAAACTGAAGTCAGGAAAGGAGGAATTTTAAAAAGGAAAGAAAGCACAGAGTAATAGAAATCACAAAATAACAGAAATCATTCCAAGTACATTAGTAATCACAATAAATATAAATAGACTAAATTAGCATATGAATGTAGCAAACGATCAGATTAGACTAAAAATACAGCTATATTATTTTTGCCCTTTGCCATCTTTTTAATTTTTTTTATTATTAAAAAAATTTGGGGGGAGCAATCTTTAGTTTTGAGAGAGAGGCAGAATGCGAGTGGGAGGAACAGAGAGAGAAAGGAGACACAGAATCCGAAGCAGGCTCTAGGCCTCTCTCTCTCTCTCTCTCTCTCTCTCTTTTTCTTTCTCTCTCTCTCTCTCTCTCTCTCTCTCCTTTCCTCTTTGCTTGATTGTTTTACTTCTTAAATTCCACATGTGAGTGAAATCATATGGTATTTGTCTTCCTCTGACTTTTTTATACTCTTTAGTTCCATCCATGTTAACTGCAAATGGCAAGATTCCATTCTTTTTTTTATGCTGAATAATATTCCTCTGTGTGTGTGTGTGTGTGTGTGTGTGTGTGTGTGTGTGTGTGCACGCCACATCTTCCTTATCCATTCATATATTGATGGACACGGGCTGCCTCCATAATTTGGCTGTTGTAAATAATGCTGCAGTAAAATAGGGGTGCATCCCTTTGAATTAGTGTTTTTGTATTTTATTTTTTTTTTTGGGTAAATACCCAGCAATGCGATTATTAGATTATAAGGTGGTGGCTATATTCTCCTTAAAAATTTTATTACTATTATTTATTTTTTTAGAGAAAGAGTGAGAGAGAGAGAGTGGGGGAGGGGCAGAGGAAGGAAGGGAGAGAGAGAATCTAAGCAGCCTCTGTGCCCGGCATGGAGCCTGACATGAGACTCAATCTCACAGTGGTGAGATCATGACCTGAGCTGAAATCAAGAGTTGGATGCTTACCTCAGCCACCCAGGTGCCCCAAGCTATCTTCTTCTTATAAGAGACATACCCAAAGAAAAACAATATGAAAAGATTTAAAATAAAGAAATGGAAGAAGAGGGGCACCTGGGTGGCTTAGTCGGTTGAGCGTCCGACTTTCGCTTAGGTCATGATCTCGCGGTTTGGGTTCAAGCCCCGCGTCGGGCTCTGTGCTGACTGCCAGCTCAGAGCCTGGAGCCTGTTTCAGTCTGTGACTCCCTCTCTCTCTGACCCTCCCCTGCTCACGCTGTTTCTCTCTCTCCTAGAAATAAATAAAACATTAAAAAGAAAATTAAAAAAAAAAAAAAGAAATGGAAAAAGATATGCTGGGAAAATGCTAACCAAGAAAAGTGGTGTAGCAACATTAAAATCAGACAAAATAGAATTTCAGGAAAAAAGCATTGGTGGGGATAAAGGGAGTGTGGTCTTTCATAACTTGTCCTGATGTTTCCTGCTGTGTGGAGGGAACGTTTCTGTGTAACAGCCCCGGCTTTCTCTGCTTTCTCTGACAGATGAGTTTGGGAATAAGAACTTGACGTGTGTAGCCCTGGTCTTTCCTTTTTCCCCCGGCTCGGAGCTAGCTGCCCTCAGAGTGCTCCTTCTGCTCCTGTGTGCTGAAGGGCCCACCTGGGCAGACTCTTCCAGAGGCTGGTCTCTTGCCCCCACTGCCTGTGACCTGGTGGATAATCCTGGGGGTCATTTAGAAGACTCATTTCATCTTTACACTAAGGCGGGTGGCCTTTATCAGTAACAAAGGAGTTGTTTTGGCTTCCAGCTCCCTTACCCTTAATTTTTTTGTTTCTGGATCTGTTTGTTGCCTGGGCAGAGAAAAGTGCCCTTTTCTGGACCCGTGGAGGCCTCAGCCCACACGACGATCAAGAGAACAGTCCACCCAGAAGATCTAACAGTTATGAAGTTGTACTTAGCAATAGAGTCTTCAATTTAGAAAGGCAAAAACTGGGGGCACCTGGGTGACTCAGTCAGTTAAGCATCCAACTTCGGCTCAGGTCATGATCTCATGGTTCGTGGGTTCAAGCCCCGCGTTGGGCTCTGTGCTGACAGCTTGCTCAGAGCCTGGAGCCTGCTTCGGATTCTGTATCATCTTCCTCTCTGACCCTCCCCTGCTCATGCTGCCTCCCTCTCTCTCTCTCTCTCTCTCTCTCAGAAATAAATTTTTAAAAAATTTAAAAAACCCAACCCGATAGGAATATAAGGAATTGCCAAATCCTCAGCTCTAGTGGGAAATTTCAGTAAGATCTTTTACACTCTGAGGGACCAAGCAGACAGCCATTGTAAGACTACAGAAGGTTTGAACAGTACAATTAACAAATCTGATTTTGTAACATACATTCCCGTATTCAACAAAAGAAAAAAAATACATTGTTTTTAAGCCCACATGGAACCTAAAAACTCTCTGTGTATTAAGTTAACAAATGTAAGATAACATACAGATTATGTTCCCTGAATATAAGAAAATTAAGTTAGAAATCAACAATTAAAATACCAAAGGAAAATATCATACATTTAGAAAGTTAAAAGAAAAGAAGAAAATCCTTTAAATAACCCATGGGCTAAAGAGGAAATTGCAACAGAACTGACAAAATATTTAGAACTAAATGACAATGAAAATACTCCCTACCAACGTGTGGGATGCAGTTCAAGTGGTACTTAGAAAAAGATGTATACTTTTAGATGCATTTGTGAAAAAAGAAAAAAGATTAACTGTGTAAGCATGTAAGTCAGGAAGTTAGAAAAAGAATAGTAGGGGGGAAAAAATCAAAGAAGATAGGAGGCAGAAAATAAAAAAGACAAGAGCAAGTCCAGGGAAGTAGAAAGCAGCAATAAAAAGGAATAGAGACAACAAAACCAAAAGGTATCTCTTTGAAAAGATTAATCAAATTGACATACCCCATCAAGGACTGATTAAAGGTGTAAAGATACAAACAATGTTATGGCAGTGAAGGAAGGGATGCAATTTTAAGTACAGATTAAGTTCTAAGAGAATACCAAAACCCATCGTATATCAATGCATTGGATGGACAATTTTTTTCTCTAAATGTTATGGAGAGAGCATGAGTGAGGGGAGGGGCAGAGAGTGAGAGAGAGAGAGGCAGAGGATCTGAATCAGACTATGCACTGACAGTAGAGAGCCCCATGTGGGGCTTGAACTCATGAACCACGAGATCATGACCTGAGCCGAAGTCAGATGCTCAACCAACTGAGCCACCCAGTGCCCTGTGTCAGATAGATAATTATATAGAAAAACATAAATTGTCAAAATTGACTCAATCAGGAGCAGAAAACTTAAATATTCACCGTTAAATAACTGAATTGAGGGGCACCTGGGTGGCTCAGTCGGTTAAGCGTCCAACTTTGGCTCAGGTCACGATCTCACGGTTCGTGGGTTCGAGCCCCGCATTGGGTTCTGTGCTGACAGCTAGCTCAGAGTCTGGAAACTGTTTCAGATTCTGTATCTCCCTCTCTCTCTGACCCTCCCGTGCTCACGCCGTCTCTCTCTCTCTCTCTCTCAGAAATAAATAAAACATTTAAAAAAATAACTGAATTGGTAGCCAGAAGTATCCTCCTACGCAAAACCCAACAAGCTCAGAGATTTCACAGATGAATTTTAGCAAACCTTTAAGGAACAGAAAATCCCTATGGCATACAAACTATTTCAAAGGATCAGAAACTCCTCAGCAGTTTTATGAGGCTGGGATAACACCTTGATATCAAAACCTAAGGGAAGTGCAAAAAAAAAAAAAAAGCCAGTGTTGCTATTGATGTGAAAGTCTCAATAGAATATTAACAAATTAAAGTCAGCAGGATATGAAAAAAACAATACATCTTAAGCAAGTGAGTTTTACCCATGGACGGGAAAGATGGCTCAACAGAAATCTAATCTACCAGGTTAACAGATTAAAAACCATATGACTGTCTCAGCAGATGCAGAAAAGCATTCAGTAAAATTCAACACTTTCCTAATGTGCTAAATGAATCAGGGAACAGGCTAAATTTAGAGTCTTACGGTAAATCCCTTTATAAAGCAACTCTCATCCCATTTATATTTTGAGTAAATCCAGATTTTCAAATCTTAGATTTTCTTTTCATAAGAGGTTTAATCACATGTGAGAATACCCGTGTATCCAGAAGCTGTGCCCAGTTCTTTGGGAGAACACAAGCCCCACAACAACCCAAAAAATCATGGTGAACTTGAAGGCGACTATTTGCATTTCCCCTATCTCAGGCAGGTTCTTTAAGTTTCCTCCTCCTCCTCCACGATAATTATAAAATTCCATTTTCTCACCATTTGAGTGTGGCGCCTAACTCATGGGCTGGGTGAAACGCGGCAGATCTGACCGCAGGGAGACACAGAGTGAGTGTGCTGTGTGTCTTGTGCCTTGTGTGATCTCAGGCGCCATCTCAAGCCCCTTTCCCAGTGGACTCCCTTTCTTGCGGACACGCTTTTCTCACCCTCATTCACGTGTGCAGGTCCAAAGTGAAGACCGTGCATGAGCGGATCCCCTTGGCTGGACTGAGCAAGTTGCCCAGCGTCCCTCAGATTGCAAAGGTAAAAACGAACCCCTATGAGAAGGTGGCTTCCTCTTTCAGCCTGGGGTTCGGGTGGGGCTGCAGGCTTGTCCGGAGATGGCTCTGCCCTTAGAGAGGTGAGGGCCACTGTACTCTTTGGGCCTTGACTGCATGGATGGGGTGGGGAGAGCTGTTGACAGATGCCCTCAGCTTCCCCACAACCTCCCCGTCTCATCCTCACAGCTGAGGCTGCTCATGGTCTCTGCCCCCAAGGTTGCAGCCAGTTCAGGGGGCCAGAGAGATGGAAAGACAGGGCTGGCTATGGAGAGTGCTGTAGCACTTGAGAGGAGGAAGGGGTGGGATGGCCGGGGAGCCTTCCTAGAAGAGGAGAGATGGGCTGGAGGATGGCCGGGCTGTCGGTCCAGACAGAGGACCCCCTCGAGGAAGGAGCCGTTCATCAGCTGGTGGAGGGACCCATGTCACTGTTCTGAGATAATGGGAACTTGAGAACTGAGTCGGCAAAGTGGGCTGACAAGGATGGTCAGTTGGGTTGGGTTGGGTTGGGTTGGACCCACCCATTGGGAATGGAAATGTCAAGCAGAATTGTGCCGAATGCCTTCTGTGTCCTCACTTCACCAGGAAACCTCAGGAAGGTTAGTCGACTTTCTTAGCTGCACGTTAGGGAGCAGAGCCAGGACTCAACCCCAGGCCTTCTGACCTTGCAGGTCCTACCCTTCTGTGCGCTTCCTCTTGGTGGGTGGAGGAGCCCACACGTTTTCAGTGGAAGTGGCCCCTGAACTATGTGTCTCTCTCTTCCCACTTAGGCTTTCTGTGATGATGCAGTGGGGCTGAAATTCAATGCTGTCCTGTACCCCAAGGTGAGGATCTTCACCTCCTCCCCCTACCCAGGGCTCTAGAGCTCGGCACGGATTTGCACACCTTTGGCTCTGTGGGATGTTCTCTGCATCTTGGTGGGGTTTTGTTGGGGGGGGCCTCCAGTAAACCTCCATGTCTCCTGCTCTCCCTGCCCACCCCTTTGCAAAATGGTCCACGGGGAACCTGTCATCAGCCATGCCTGGGTAGAGACCCACCTGAATCGGTCCCCATCTGTTGTGGAGGTGACAGAGCTCTCCAGGTTACACTGGTCCTGCTTCCTGGAGGCCAGTACTGAGGTGGGGACTGATTCCACTTATAGCTGGGGGGCTAGCACACGTCTGGTCTGCCATCACGGAGGTTGAGGGTGGCAGATGGCAGACCCCCACTAAGAAATAAAAGGCCAGATCATGACTCCCCATTGCCAGTGTTCCTGCAGCTCCGAGGCCTTACAAGCCCCCACCAAGCCCTAGTTAATAAACTGGCTGGTTCTCTGTTATCAGTTTCCTCAGGATTGGCCTGATCTTGACCCCAGTTATGATGTGGGAATGGGGGTGGGCAGAGGAGCAATACTAACTTAACAAACCAACAAACCCACTCAAGAACAATTACGGCATGACAGGACTTAAATCACTCACAGACAGTGGATTGCTTTAAATTGGCCACAGGAAGAGAGCCAGCGCGCTGAGCGCCTCCTCACGGGCCTGCAGGGCCTGGGAGCGGAAACAGCTGCCTGCGTGCGGAGCGCCGACTCTGGGGCAGCTGAGGCTTGCTGGGGCTGGTTCAGTCCCTTCCCCGAGTCCCACTTCTGATAGCTAGGGACCGTGAGGTGAGGAGTTGGTGGGGAAGAGAGGCCCTCTCCTGGCTGAGACATCCAGAACCCCCTGGAACAAAGGCCTCGTATGTGCACGGTTGGGCTCGACGCCGTTTATCCCTGTGCAGCGGCAGAGCTGATGGCAGGGTCCTCTCCTGCCCGGACAACATGCCAAGCCCTTCTCTCAGACACCTCTTGTTAGCCTGGGCATCTGTAGGCACTTACCAGTAATAAGCCGCCCTCCACTGAACATTTTCTGTCCTTCAGATTGCTCTCCACCTTGGGGCCCCTGGGTGGCTTAGTCGGTTGAGCGTCCGACTTTCGCTTAGGTCATTATCTCGCGGTTCGTGGTTCGGGCCCCGCGTCGGGCTCTGTGCTGACTGCCAGCTGAGAGCCTGGAGCCTGTTTCAGTCTGTGACTCCCTCTCTCTCTGACCCTCCCGTGCTCACACTGTCTCTCTCTCTCTCTCTCCTAGAAATAAATAAAACAAAAACAAAACAAACAGATTGCTCTCCCCCTTATAATAAAGCTGAGTTAGTGAGATATAACCAAACATGAAAACTACAAGTTTGGCAATTTTCGTCATCAAATCCCATGCGCTGAGAGAACCCAGTGACGGTCATCTGCACGGTTCTCTCTGTAACTTGGAAAGCCTCGGGCTCTGGTGATAATGGAAGAGCGGCTGTGTTTCCATGTTTTCTGTATTTGAAGGACTGCTTGGTCCAGTCGCGATGTTCATCTGGCCGAGATGTGTGTGCGTGTTTAACGTCCACTGAGTCGAGAACGTTCCTTGGAAGGGATCCATGGCTGGATGCCTCTCCCTGGCACGACAGCCACTCTGCACCTTTGGCTCATTCCACGTGGGAGTGGGGGCTCCCTCGGGTTGGGCAGTGGTGCTGTCCCAGGGGGAGCGGTGAAGCGTCCCTTCCCTCAGGCAGCTGAGAGCCTCACACGGCTCACATATTCTAGCCAACAGTCATGCCTTGTTCTTCCTGTCGTATAACACGTGGTCAGGTCCCCCCTTTTTAGTGAAGAGACTATCGCAGTAACACCCAAATTTCCCCTTTCCTAATAAGTTGGTTCAGCTGTAATCTGTCTGGAGGGTTACACTGATGGTGATGATGATGGTGATGGTGGTGATAGTGATAGCTGCTCTGTGCTCAGCACTTTATGTGCCTGATCTGATTGAATCTTAACAACCACACATCTCCATTTAGAGGAGGAAGAAACTGAGGCCCAGAGAAGTAAAGTGGCACACTCAGGGCTGTACAGCTAAAAGCAGCGGATTCAAGTTCTGGAGTTTCATGTTTCTGAGCCCTGGACACCAACTCTGAAGCAAAATAGAAAATTAAATAGAACCAGTGCTCAGGGTTCATTTATTTTATTCCCCCCTCCCCCTTGCATATGGATTAGGGCCATTAGAGACCTCTCATTTGGTGGGTAGGGGGGTTTGAAGTCTGGGCATAAGCGGTGCCTTGCCCAAAATCATACTGCTGAGCAGAGGTGGAAGTAGAGCCAGTGCCATACTCACTGACCAGTCCCAGGGTCCTGGCTTCACCTTTTAACCCCAACGAAGGCACTGGAGTAAGTCCGTTGCTTGAGCCCTGCTGGGCTCCCTGTGTGCCCCGACCTTGGCCGGCAGATCTGGGTGGGAATGGAGTGGGAATCCAGAAGTTTGGCCCTCGTGGGGGGACGCCGGGGTCTGGGAATGAGCAGAAACCTCCGGCTGCCTCCCTCCGTATGCACGGATGTTACACCGCGGGGCCGGGGGGAGGGGGGGCGCATATTCTCCACCAAAATGGGTGCTTCCCTATCTGTTTACCTCCAAATTAGTAAATAACCTGACTTTTTCTCTCCACGTTTTCCCAGGCCTCCCAAATGATTGTGTCCTATGATGAGCACGATGTCAACAACACATTCAAATTTGGGGTCATTTATCAAAAAGCCAGGCAGGTAAGCACCACGAATCTGAAGCGGTCACCAGATGCCGTGGTTTCCCCGCGGGACTCTTCACCTCCCTCAGACACAGGAGCCCTGCCGCAGGGTCTGACATGGGCTGAACACGGCAGCCACCGTTCACGTGGGAGTTAGGCTGGAGGCGACAGAGTCAGGGCGGCTGCTCCTCACCAGCAGGCCTGCAGGTCTTTAAGCAGCAGTAAAGTTTTCTGTACAGTAAATTCGAAGTCTTCCTGGCAGCCTCAACTGGGGGCTGTTGCCGCAGGAAAAATCAGACTGGGCGGAGGGAACAGATCAACACAAGCCGCTTTCTCCTTGCCTATCCTCTCAGCTGGGAGTTCGTTTTCTGTCCCCAAACTTCCCTAGGTTGCTGGAGCACGGTGGGCCCCTCTTCCCAGCGTAGAGTTTAGCCGTGTCCTGCTGGCTGCTGGAGACCAGCTGCGGTGCAAGTATTTACACCATGGAAATGGGCAAACCCGGGCTTCCGCTTTCCCTCTGTCGAAAGGCGGTTGTTGAAAAATATATCAGTGCACCGCTGCTCATCCTCCTCTGTCTCTTGTAGAACTTAGATGCTGCCTGGGGGTTAGTTGGTCAGAGTGCTTCTCAAAGTGTGTTCCGTGGGACACTAATCTGTGAGGTACTCTGTGAACAAATGACTCGTGGGTGTGGGGCAGTTTTGTGGGAACATTTTACAATTTTATAAATTTATAAGGTCAAGAACTCTTATAACTGTTGAACTCAGTGTTTCCCATACTGATCTGACCACAGACTCCCCACCTTGCGTACGGTGAACATCTGTTAACATGCTGAAAAGTGGTCTGTGGAACACACCCATCTTTCCTCACTTAGGTTGTGTCTTTCGAGGGTTCCACACCTATTTCATCTTTCTATCATCCAAGAGCCTAGTGTGGTCATTTTATAGAAATACACTCATAGTTTTTTGCTGTGTGAATTAATGGATAAAGGTTTTGATGCTCTTATGGTAGGTTGATAGGATCTTTTTCAGTATTATCTGTGGGGCTTTTGTTTGTTTGTTTTGTGTGATGATGTCTTTCTTGCCCAGATGATAGCTGACTTCCTTGTGTGAGGACATTAGACCACAAGAGACATGTGTTTGCTTAAAAACGTTCTAATTAAGTGAAGAGTTTAGGAGCCGAAAGGCCAACACAGATGAATCTTATAATTGAAGGGAGATTATTCAGGTAGCTGCTCTAATTATTTTTCCATATTGCATATTTATTTTGTACAGCTCTGCTAATACAACCCCCCTAATTAAAGTTCTTTGCTTGTGAAATTTGCCGTAGCAGATCTCATCAGGTGATTACAATCCAGGGTTCCAGCAAAATTGTAATTACCGAATATGAACCGTCCACCTCTGAGAAGGAGTCTGCGTGTTGTGTTTTTACCTGATGCTGCTGAGCCAAGGTGGAGGCACTCAGGGAGATAAAAGTCTTTGTTTTTTCTTTTTTTAAAAAAATTTTTTTTAATGTTTTATTTATTTCTAGGAGAGAGAGAAAGAGACAGTGTGAGCAGGGGAGGGCCAGAGAGAGAGGGAGTCACAGACTGAAACAGGCTCCAGGCTCTGAGCTGGCAGTCAGCACAGAGCCCGACGCGGGGCTCGAACCCACGAACCGTGAGATCATGACCTAAGCAAAAGTCAGACGCTCAACCGACTAAGCCACCCAGGCGCCCCAGTCTTTGTTTTTTCTTAACACTTTTTAAAAAGTTGTTTTGCAAACCTATATTTACAGGGCTATTCATACAAACATTTGTGGCATGATAGCTGTGTGCCATTCTTAGGATATAAATAAGTCCCATCTCATTCTCCTGTGTGTCCGGCACTGTGCTAAGTGCCGCGGGGGATACGACGATGACTAAGACCCCCTCCCCAAGTGCATGGTCAAACTCATGGCCAGGGTAAAAATAAAGACAATGCTAATACCAGGCTAGGTGTAAATCCTACAGAGGAGTGCACACCCAAGTACATAAGCTGCATTGTTTTCCCAGTAGGAGATGTACATTGCCTGGAAGCAGTTCTTCTCCCACTTTCTGGCCTCAGGATGGGGGGTAAACAGCATGCTGGGTCAGAGCGTGATGCCTTTGCGGCATGCTATAGAGCAGGGGTCAGCACACATCTGTAAAAGGCCGGACAGGTAATGTTTCAGACTTCACGAGCCATACTGTCTCTTGCAACTACCCAACCCTGCCTTTGTAGTGCGGAAGCAACCATAAACAACACTAAATGAATTGTCCTGGCTGTGTTCCAATAAAACTTTATTTATAAAAGCAAGCAGCAGGCTGGACTTGGCCTGTGGGCTATAGAGTGCTGACCCTGCTAGAGAGTAGTGTTTCCCAAACTTCAGACATTCATAAGTGATATTCAAGATCGTGTCGTCTACCATATGCCTCCATTATACTTTTTTCATGCCTGTACTATTAACTACTTAACATTTTCTTTAAAAAGTTTGTTTTTTCACCTTCAATGCCTTGTTTAAAGGAAATGTGCCACTACTCTAATTAGAAAATCAGTATCCCTTGTATGAAATGAAGGTAGCTCTAAAAAGAGATACTATAAAGAACAGAGTTATTGAAATCTAGCTAGATTCTGTTGCCTGTTGAGGGCATTGAACCTGAAGTCTGCTCTTTTTTGTTATAAAGGAGGTGTTAAAGAGGTGCGAAAGGATCACTTATTAGGACCTTTCTCCTTGCAGTGGTTGTTTATAGTGGTTTCCCTGTGTCCTCTGCAGCCCTTGCCATCTATGTACGTTTGCAAAGCCTTCAGCTGTTTGCTGATTCCACCACGGTGGGCAGAGCCTGTCGATCAGGCAGGGCCATGCGGTGTCTTAAGTCTGTCATAAGTGCAGAGTTTAATACTATTTTCAGCTTTGCTTTCTATTCTTTTTTAATTATTGCACTTTTAGTTTCTAGCTATTTGTAGATTGACATGCAATTATAAGAAGGAATACAGATAGTTCTTGTAATGTCTCATAAACGTAAATGTAAATGTCTCATAAAGGTAAGGTCTCATAAAACTGTAGTGCAATGCCTTGTTTATTGGCATTGGATATTTATTGGATATTGACACTGACACAGTCCTCAGATCTTGTCCAGACTTCTGCAGTTTTATGTGTGACCATCTGTGGGGTGTGTGTGTATTTTGTTGTATATAATTTTTTTCTGTTTATTTATTTTTGAGAGAGAGAGAGAGAGTGTGAGCGCGAGTGGGGGGTCAGAGAGAGAGAGAGAAAGAGAGAGAGACAGAATCCGAAGCAGGCTTCAGGTTCTGAGCTGTCAGCACATGATCTGAGATTATGACATGAGCCCAAGTCAGATGCTTAATCAACTGAGCCACCCAGGCACCCCTGTTGTATATAACTTCATCGTGTGTGTAGGCTTCACAGTCAAGATACAGGAGAAGTCCACCAACACCAGGGTTCCTTGTGTGACCCCTTCATAACCATGCCAACGCCCCTTTTGCCTCCATGATCCCTTCCCACCTCCAGCCCCCAACCCCTGGCAACCACTAATCTATTCTCCAACTTCTAAAACTTTGTCATTTCTTTCTTTCTTTTTTAAAACGTTTTATTTATTTCTGAGAGAGAGAGAGAGACAGCGTGAGCAAGGGAGGGTTAGAGAGAGAGGGAGACACAGAATGAAAGCAGGCTCCATGCACTGAGCTAGCTGCCAGCACAGAGCCCGATGCAGGGCTCGAACCCACGAACTGCAAGATCATGACCTGAGCCGAAGTCAGATGCTCAACCGACTGAGCCGCCCAGGCACCCCTAAAACTTTGTCATTTCAAAAATATTATATAAATGGAAACATACAGTATATAACCTTTGGGGACTGGCTCTTTTTCCCTCGGTGAGATTCATCCGAATTCTTAAGTGTATCAATAGTGTTTATTTCTTTTCATGGCCGAATAGTATTCCATGGTATAAATATATCACAGTCTGTTTCACTCTTCACCCTTTGAGGGATAACTGGGTGGTTTCCAGTTTGAGGCTATTATAGATAAAGCTGCTATGAACATTTGTATACAGGTTTTTGTGTGAACATAAGTTTTTCATTTCTCTGGGGTAAATGCTTAGCAGCATATGCTGGGTTATATGGTAATTACACATTCAGTTTTGTAAGAAGCTGCCAAACTGTTTTCTTGAGTGGTCGTTCCAGTCTGCATTCCTACCAGCAATGTATGAGTAATCCATTTCCTCTACATCCTTACCAACATTTGCTGTTGTTACTATTTTTTAATTTAAGCCATTCTGATAGATGTGTAGTGATATCTCATAATGGTTTTAATTTGCATTTCCCTAATGGCGGCTAATGGTGTTCAACATCTTTTCATGTGCTTATTTGCCATCTGTGTACATCTCTTTGCACAAAATGACTGTTCATGTCTTTTCACCATTTTCTTTTTTTATAAAGGTTTTATTTAAAAAAATTTTTTTAAATGTTTATTTCTGAGAGAGAGAGAGACAGAGTGCAAGCAAGGAAGGGCAGAGAGAGAGGGAGACACAGAATCTGAAGCAGGTTCCAGACTCTGAGCTGTCAGCACAGAGGCTGACACAGGGCTCGAACCCACGAACCATGTGATCATGACCTGAGCCGAAATTGGAGGCTTAACTGACTGAGCCACCCAGACGCCCCTATAAAATAGGTTTTATTTTTGAGTGATCTATACATTCAATGTTGGGCTCAAACCCACAATCCTGAGATCAAGAGTCTCATGCTCCATCGACTGAGCCAGCCAGACATCCCTCTTTTGATCATTTCCTAATTGGATTATTATTATTAAATTTTTTTTTTTTTTTTACTGTTCAAAACCTTTTTTATAACAGCTTTACTGAGGTATAACTCACAATACTCTTCACAGCGGTTTGAGAATTAGATCTCAATAAAGTGGTCTGGAGTATATTCACAGAGTTGTAAAACCGTCACCACTAACTCTAGAAAATTGTCATTAATCCCCAAAGAAACTGCGTGCCCATTAGCAGTCACTCTTTCCCCATTCTCTCCAGCTCCTGTCACCACAAAGCTCCTTTCTGCCTCTAGGGATTTGCCTGTTCTAAACACTTTGTATAAATGGAATCGTAGTATGTGGCCTTTTATGTCTAGTTTCTTTTGCTTAACCTGTTTTCAGGGTTCGTCCGTATTGTAGTGTGAGTCAGCGCTGCACTCCTTTGACAGAATTATATGTTATTGTATGGACATACCACATTTCATGTCTCCATTTGCCTGTTGATGGACATTTTGGTTGTTTCTACTTTTGGGCTATTATGAATAATGCTGCTATTAACATTCACGTACAAGGTTTTGTGTGGACTTATGTTTTCATTTTTCTTGGATATATTCTTAGGAGTAGAATTGCTGGGCCATATGGTAACTCTATGCTTAGCCTTTTGAAGAACTGCCAGACTGTTCTCCAAAGAGATGGCACCGTTTTACATTCCCACCAGCAGTGTATGAGGCTTCTGATTTTTCTGTACTTCGCCAACAGTTCTGGTCTTTCTTTTTGATTAGAGCCATCCAGTGGGTGTGACATGGTATCCCACTGTGATTTTGATTACTGCTGAGTTTTGAGAGTTCTTTATATATTCTAGATACTAGTCCTTCATCAGAAGTCCAGCTATTAATTTTTCATTTATAGATTGGCTTCTGGTATCAACTCTAAGAATTCTTTGCTTCAGCTTTGCCTTTTGTACTGACCAGCAGCATTTGTTGAAATAGAGAGTCCTCAACACCTAGGCCCAAAAATCCAGCTCTGTCGAGTGAGCGAGCCTCTGTTTGTCCTTCCTCCAGTCAAGCAGACCCACTGGTTAGCGAATGTTGCGGGGGTGGGGAGGAAGGAAGAAAAGGACCAGGTAGCTGGACAATCACATTCTATCCCTTGGCATCAAGAAGCATCAAAGGCATCAGAAGGCCTTTCTAAACTCTTACAGCTGATTCTGTTTCTCTTTCAGACCTTGGAGGAGGAGTTATTTGGGAACAACGAAGAGAGCCCAGCTTTCAAGGAGTTCTTGGACCTGTTGGGGGACACGATCACACTGCAGGACTTCAAAGGGTGGGTTTCAGCCAAGTGATGGCTCCGGCCCCACTGATGACACTCTAGAGGAAGGGAGAGGGGTGCCAGCTGAGTCTCAAAGGGTATGTGAGAGGTAAAAACATACGCATGAAACTTAGGATTAGTCTTCAGTGAGTGATCAATGCTCACCTGCATTCCTAAGGAAACGGGTGATGTGGGGGAGAATCCAGAATGGCACATTATCTGAGTGGCATGACCTTGGCCTTCTGATAAATGATGGAACAGCTCCACCTCAGATTTCTCCCCCTAATTACATTTGGCTCTGACCAAGAGGGAAATGAATCCACCTTCCCTGTCGCTCACCTGCCAGCCTTCAGGAGGCCTGATGAGCCTCAGGAAAGAGGGCCCTGTGTAATTTGGAGAGACGCGGCCTATTTCATGTAATATATAAAAAGGTTGGATAATTAAGAGTTGGTAGAAATACAGTCATCTCCCTGGCAAGACTTTATGCAACTGTCTCTAAGTGGACAGAAAGACTATTGGGGCCATTGCTTGGAAAACTCTGGCCCTTGATTTTCCTTGACAAAGGCGACATTTGAGAAGGGGCTTCAGACATGGCCAGCGTGTTCTGCGCTTTGTGGCTGGAACACTGCTGAGCCCCATGTCAGTGACCAAGTTAACAGGACCTCCTAACAGGTACGAAAGTGCCCACCAGCTCTGGGCCTGGTGTGTAGTAGGTGTTTAGTAATCACTTTTTTCCTCCACCCCCTCGTCTCCTACTCTTCCATCTTCTATCCCCTCCCCCCCCATCTTCCTCCCCGTCCAAGGTCATCACTGCCATCTGCAGTCGGTCACACGAGTTACAATCTTACCGCCAGCACTTATTGGCTCTGTGCTGTGACCTTGAATAAGTGAATAACCTCCAGAAGCCTCGGTTTCCTCGTCTGAAAAAGGGAGATAAAGATAGTACTGGCGCTGCCACGTTGTTAAGGGATTAAAGTAGAAAAATGCATGTGAAGCACTTTTTATACCACCTTCCATTGACTCTGAGATGCCTTCATTGTAAGATGCATCTTGCTTTTCAGAGATGTTAAGATGTGAAAAAATGTGTGCTTTCAGCCGGTAGAGCATCCGACTTCAGCTCAGGTCATGATCTCATGGTTTGTGAGTTTGAGCCCTGTGTTGGACTCTGTGCTAACAGCTCAGGGCCTGGAGCCTGCTTCGGATTCTGTGTCTCCCTCTCTCTGCCCCTGCCCCGCTCACGCTCTCTCTCTGTCTCAAAAATAAATAAGAGTTAAAAATATTTTAGAATACATGAAATAAAGTATGTTAAAACCAAGAAGGACCTAGAGATCATGTACTTTTATCCCTTTATTGTATAGAGAAAGGAACCTGAGGCCTAGACAGATGAAGTGGTATGCCCAAGATCATGTGCTGACTTGGTGGCAGAAGCAGGTTTTGAACCTGGAGTGCCTGACTCCTGGCCTGGTGGGCTTTCTGCCATGCCAGGCTGAACACATTCTCTGGTTTGTATGACAGTGCTTGTGGGGACTGACGACCAGGGTCTGTGTTATTTCATTTTCTTAAAGGAACCTCCGTCTTCCTCCCCTTGCTGAAGAATGATCCATGGCCAGAAGCCACATGTCTGTAAAGGAAGAAGGGGTAGTTCCCAGAAGCTGTTATATAAATGGAATCATATAATATATGATGATATATGTTCCTTAGTACTTTTTTTTCCTGCCTTTGAGGAGATAACCAGAGAGGGGCTCCTGGGACACATCTATGTTGGGTGCTGCTGTGGCTGGGTCCCCATATCAGGGGCTCACTGGGTAGGAGTCCAAGCATCTGTCATCTCTTCAGGCTCACTCTGGATGCTTCCGACAGGATGGCTGGTTGTCCTGGCTCTGGGCTGAGGACTTGGACGTGGCCTTGCAGAGAGGAGAGGCTTATGCCCAGCCCTGAGGGCCACTGGCACCTGGAGGGCCTTTGTCTTGGGTTGTGGATGGGCGACCTCCCTTCCCATGTGACCATAGGGATGTTCTGCCTTTGTTTTAAATAACAGACTGACTTGCGTTTGGAACCTCCGGGCTCGTCTGCCCAGAAGCACGGAGCTCCCTGCGATGCCCGCAGTGTTGTTTCTGTGCCCTCGCTCTCCCATGTCTTCTCATCCGCGCTCCTATGCCGTATCCGCAGGGGAGGTGGTACCAAGGAGCCCACCTCTCCTCACCCTTTCTCTCCCTGCTCTTGCCCTGTTTTACCGACAGTTTCCGAGGTGGCCTGGATGTGACCCACGGACAGACGGGGGTGGAATCAGTATACACGATATTCCGGGACAGGGAGATCATGTTTCACGTCTCCACAAAGCTGCCGTTTACTGAAGGAGACGCCCAGCAGGTAACCTGGTTCCGGAGGGCTTCGGGAGCACGGGGCGCGTGAGGTGACAGCCGGCATCTGGTCTCAGACCCTTGAGGGACTGCGGCCCCCTCCCCAGTTTCTAATCCAGAGGCCTGTCTGTTCAGTTGCTCTCGTGGAAGTCTGTTCCGTGGTGATTTCTGCCCCGGGCTTTGGAGGAGGCCGGACAGGTTTCCTGGTGGTTCCGCTTCAGTCGGTGGGGCACCTGCAGCCCAGTGTGGTGAAAACCCACGTCCCAGTTGATGAGGGGTGGAACTGGGAGCAGAGCTCAAGTGCCGTGCCCTGTAGGGTGCTGGTGAACAGTACCCGATGGAGTTTGCACAGGGCCGCCCGATGCCACTTAGGGGTATGTGATTCCAGGCAAGCTGGGTATCCTTCGCGGCCTCGTGTCCCTCGGCTGTACAGAGGGGGTGACACCACCTAAGTCAGAGGCTCGTTGTGGGCATCACGGAAGCTTCTGAATGTGGCACTTAGGAGGCTGTCTGGCTCGCGGCAGGCTTCCTTCCTGACACGTGTCTGCTCTGCAGGCCGCTGGGCTGTCTGTCCTCCTCCTTCCTACCCCAGTGGTAGATGGCAAGGTGCTCATCACCTGAGACACCCCTTGCCTTCCAGCCGTTCTAGTCTCGTGGCCTCATCTCTCACCACACCTGCCTGTGGGCAGGAATTCGGCCTTTACCTGAACTGGGGTGAGACCTCTGCGTCCAGGGTCTTCCCGCCTTCCCTCTCGTATGTGGCTTCTGATGGACCCTGAGACCGGCAGCCAAGGCCCGGCCACTGCACCATCTGCCCCCTCCCGCTCTTTGTGCCTTTTCAGTCTACAGGAAAATCAGAAAGGAAGCTGGGCTCTTCACCACACTCTGACCCAGTGCTTTCTGAGCAGGGAGCTGAGGAGGGAGCTCAGATGTAATACTGTAAACATAGTGCCTGGCTTCTTAGGAAAGAAGGAAATTGGCAAACGAGACTGTGATTTGGCTCTAAAATAACCACTGAATGTTCCAGAAACAAATGGGAGCAGGATTCCTTTTGAACCAAAGTAGGTTTTCTCTCTACGTTTTCACCTTAGTCTCTGTTCCCTCATGGACTCCTCACACCCTGCCCCAGCCTGGGGCTCTTTCAGTCTCATCTGTATTTGGTGGGAAGTATACAGAGCCTTCTGTGAGGACTGAATAAATATTAATTTTTTTTCCCAAGAAATGGGAGGCGGTGGGTGGAATACGTGAGACAATTTGTGTAAAAATGCCCAGCACAGGGCGAGTTTATAGTAAATGAGAAATTCAATGTGGAACATAGGGCTTGCATTCAGTAGGTGCTTAATAAAGGAAGAAATACGTAGCTAAGCACCTAGGCAGGACTCAGTGTACAGGAGGGCCCTAACATTTGAAATCATGCGTGTGAATAGCCCAGCGTGGCTTCTGACACATAGTTGGTGCTCAGTGATCGAGATCACCTGTGAAAGCACCTGGCACAGTTTGGGACTCTGAATCAGGGCTGGATTTCTCTCCCGTGACCTCTGCCAAGCCAGGTTGCCCTCTTTCTCTGAGCATGGCTCTCCTTCCCTCTGGTATAGAATGATCCCCCCGCTCCTCCCTGCTCATCCACATTTCTATCCACATTTCTGCCTTCCCCCATCTCCTCTTCCAGGAAGCCTTCTCAGATTAGCATCAGGCCTCTGGTTTTATTCTCCTCTCTGCCTCCATAGTGTTGGACACTTTGTGTGTGGCAGCTGATTTAGCACTTGTTGGCCGGTGCCTTTTTTACTGTTCTCAGGTAGTTTCACCTGAGTTTGTGTCTCCTCTGGATCAGTTACAGGCTTTATCAGGGCGAAAGTCATCCCCTCACCTTTTAGAGATCCTCCGTGAGCCCCGAGTCAGGGCTCTGCATGCTATGGAGCTCAGTAAGATGCTTGCTAGCCTCTACCTAACATCTTAGGGGTCCTGCCCAGTTTTTCTTTTTGGTGCCTTCTAAAGATCGGGAAGGTGGGGGTGGAAAGGCTCTAGAGAGGTAGATCCCAGAGTTTCAGGGTTTGTGTATAAAGATAGAGTAATGAGGAATTTCCTGTATAGATGATTCTGTTTTTAGGATATTCCTCACTGGCTTATAACAATGAGACACTTCTCTGTTTAGCTCCAGAGAAAGAGACACATTGGGAATGACATTGTGGCCATCATCTTCCAAGAAGAAAACACACCGTTTGTCCCCGATATGATTGCCTCCAACTTCTTGCATGCCTACATTGTCGTGCAGGTCGAGAACCCAGGCACAGAGACCCCATCCTACAAGGTGAGAACGTTGGAGGAAGTGGTGGGCCCAGGCACTTCACCACACCTTATGGATTTGGTTAAATCAAGAACCACTAGTTCTCAATGGCTCCTCAGGCCATTCTCCAAAATGGTACTCCTAGCGTTGGTATGGTCAATTTTCTAGAAATCCCAGGTTTTGGGATTTGGGAACTGGACTCTTGGTGGAAGTCGCCTTCTGAGGTCGTCTCCTCCATCTGGCTGCCTCCAGGTTCAACAGCATCCGACTCAAGGGTTGAGAAGCCCCCAGTGCCTCTGTTTGGAATCTGGTGATGCCATTGGCTGAACTAAGGCAGAGCCAGAGGAGAGGAGCAAAAGAGAGGAGGGTGGGGAGGACCATCGGGAAAGGGAGGTGAAGAAGTGTGGTAACAAAGGGGAAGAAAGGAAAGCAGAAGTGTTTATGGTGACAGCGGTGGAGAGCAGGGGGCCCGGTAGACCCTGGCCATGGGGTGGGCCCTTCTCGTTTAGCTGTTCTGGAATAAATGATTGGTCTTAATTTGAAAACTCCTGGGGGGTGGGGGGTTGTAAGCACCTGAGTCTAAACCTCCAGATCAATAAGCGGTCTTCTGGGTTGGCTCAGTGTCCCCGCTGCAGGGAGGCCCTGGCAGCCCTCACCCTGCCTGTTCCCGAAGCCTGTGCCGCCAGCGCTCCCCTCCCCTCCCGTTTTCCGTGAGAAGCAATTCTGACCTCATGGGCAACAGTTTCTATTTCACTGGTGTTGGGGGCTGTGGGCTCCAAGGGAGACAGACTGAGGCAGGGCCTCTAAGGTGGATGCTTGTCTTTGAACCTCTTGCGGATATATGCAGAACACTTACGTTCAAGATGTTGTGTTCATGTGCTTCCTTGCATTTTAGGGGGAGAGAGACCAAAGGTCAAATTCTCAGAGGGCTCCCTGTTCCCCACAAGAGTTAGGCACTGCGGTTCTAAGGGAGAGGGGGATGAGCCTGTCGTTGCTACTGGGAACTTGGAATGATCTGAAACTGGACTGCCTGTGTAATAGCTTTGGCCAGGGCTGGTTCCTAGGCTCCCAAAGCTCGAGTGCTTCACGGCCATCTTCATGAAGCATCCACTTTGCTTGAAGATTCTGGAAAAGAAAATGATGACGTATAATTAGTACATCAGTAGAAACCCACGTAGTTAAGTGCAAAATGCACATCAACTTTAAAACCAGAGATGAGACTGTAGACAAAACCCCACACTCTCTCCTGTGAGGAAAGCTGATTCTCTTCTATCCCCATGTTCATGTTCATGTTCGTGTTCATGCTTCTCTGTCACTGAGCAGCTCTAGCTGGAAAGTTAGAGAAGCCACGTTTTGGGCATTTCCTTGGAGGATCACCTCCTTAGACCAAAATGGTCATTCCCTTCAAACGGTTGTTTGAGTTGTTGATGGAAGCAAGTTTATTCCTTCAGTGGCCCCTGTGTCCCAGGCACTGTGTTAGGGGTGGGACACATGGAAGTGCCCTACAGGGAAGGGATAGAGGGCCAGTGGGTGCAGTTCAGCCACTGGGCCACTCGGACAGCCAGCTGACTCTTTTCATAGCCCATGGAGACAGAGAGCCCCTGGGGAGGGTCCGGGGGGCTCCCACACCCCACCAGGCAGTCATGTGCGGACGCCTGGCTTGTCTGCTGGGCCTCTGCTGGCAGAAGGGGCCTCTCATGGAGCTTAAGTATTTGTTTTTAGCTCCCGATAGGAAATGGAACTCAGCTAACTGGCTTCTCCACTTTCTCAAGAGCTTAGTGGGGTGGGAAAATGCGGAGATCCAAAAAAACACCACCCCACCTCCAGCTTTGATGCTTGAAGTCTTTACCAAGTCTTCCCAGCCAAAGCCCATGGTCCAGGGAGAAGCACTGTCCTCACAGAGAGTGGCAATGAGCAGAGAAGCAGGACCCACAGGGAGAGCCAGGCTCTGTCCCCAGGCTGTGGGACTGTGTGGTTCCCCTGCCGGGCCAGCATCCAAGTGGAAGGCAGACCCGTGAATGGGGCGGCGGGAGGGCGAAATGCCAGCCTTCCAACACGCTCCCGAGAGCTCTGTCCATTCGTATCCCCGGCGGCACCCCAGGTGGTGAGAAGACCCGGGAGCACCTGGTCAGATTCCTCAGCGGGTCCAGGGTGGAATGGGACCTCCGCTGACTGCTGCAGATTTAGGGGCTATGGCAAAGGAGGCCGAGATGTCCCCACGGGCTGAGCAGTGTCCCAGGAGGCCTCCGCTGGGGATGATAAACTGGAAAGAAAAGGAAACGGAGGGAAGGACAAGAAAGGCCCCCAGGCCCAGAGGCTCAGGAGCTGGGTATTCTGGTCCTGGCCCTGCCTCTGACCGCTGTATTACCTTGAGCCAGTTCCTTCCTTCTCTGGACCTCAGCTTCCATCTGTGAAATGAGGAAGTTGGACTAGACAACCTCTGAGTTCCTTCCAGCCCTGACGTGCTGCGGGAGGGGAAGTGGAGTCAGGGGTCGGGGGACTTGGGGAAGAGGGGTGTGTGTGGGTGTGTGTGTGAGAGAGAGAGAGAGACAGAGACAGAGAGAGAGTCAGAGAGAAGGAAATGATTTAGCAGAACTTTCTAGTATTTCAAGTGTCCTTTATTAGGTGCAGGTCAACAGGGGAAGTAAAAAACCTAAAGCCCCAGGTAACAGGTTCCCCCTGACTGGGTGCTTGCTCTGCACCGGGCACTGTGCTCAGCCCTTAGAAGCACTGCCTCTTGGACCTTCACGAGCCCCTGGTCAGGCAGTGTCACTTGTTAGCCCTTTTTGACAGGAAGGAAATTGAGGCAGAGAGCCTAAGCCACTTGAGGCCGGAGGCCGCAGAGCCCGGAAGTGGCGGAGCTGAAGTGTGCCCAGGTCTGCCTGTGATCTCCGTAACTGAGCCGTCGGAGCAGGTGGCCGCTTGGCTCCAAAGCCCAGGTGCAAATGCAAGGTTACATCGGATGATTTTTCCGACAGGAATCTTGTCCCCGTCCTGCCCGGTGGGAAGGGAAGTCCGGTTGAACCGTCCCTAGAACTCCCTCCGCTTCCTGTCTCAGGTCACCCTGCCCCTGATTCCTGACGGCCGACGGCCTGCAGAGGTCTCAGGGATCCTGTGGGCAGCACGGCACTGGGGAGGGGTCCTGCCGGCGTGCCCCCCTTCCACTCACTGCTCATCTGCTGCCCCGGCAGCCCTCCACAGTTCTCCAAGACTCCCAGGCCACACTTCGCTGTGCCTCTCAAGTTTGGAGCCTTTGGAGGCCCCCCACCTCCCTGGTGTATCCTTGAACTCACAAGGAGGCCCCAAGCCTCCTTCTGCTTTCTGGCCTCGAAAATTCTCCCCACGGTCACCTGTGCTTCTCTCTCAGCCCTGCCCTGCCCCCTGCTGGGAGGCCCGCACTGAATTTAAGAACCGAGAAGGTGGGGCTGTGTTCCCACAGCTTCTGCTTTCAGCCCAGCAACCCACCTGTCCTCAAGAGGAGGGAACAGCAAAGACCCGGGCACTTTGTTGGAAAGGGACCAGGGGAGGGAACACAATGGGGATAGAAGATGCACGGCCGTCACTGGGGAGGATCGTGTCCCCTGCTTTTCTGACATGGCTGCTCTGGTGGTTTATGTGACTGGGAGACGCGGCAGGTTGAAGAGCACATGTGGAGCTCCTTACCCAGCCAGCACAGACCACTCTAGAGCAAGCCCGAGAAGGAGGGCTGCTGGGGGCGTGGGGGCTGACCTCTGGCCCCCTCACCTCAGATTCCCATGTGCAGTGGGTGGTGGAAGGCGGGGGACTATGTTTGGCAGCTGGAAGCAGCCAGAGATCATGTCAGCTGAACACACACCATTTCCTAATTCTGGGCATGCAGACAGCCTTGAGCCTGGGGAGAGAAAGCAGTCCTGACCAGCTCTCTCCCGCTGTTTCCTTCCAGACCCTGGCAGGGCCTTCCCTTGGCCCAGCTCCGAGCTGCCTGCTCTCCCGGGCTGGCAGACTCTCTGCATCTGCCCTACTTCATAGGCCAGGGAGGCTGGCGGCACGCCAGGGCTAGGCTCACGTCAGCGGCAGTCTGGGAGCTGGAGAGGGCAGAGTCTCCAGAGAGGCCTGTGGCCTGTGGGCTGAGAGCAGGTGAAATCAGGGCACATCCACACAGCGAGAGCATCTGGTCATGCTGGGCCTGTCCCAGGCCTGGGACACCCCCGCAGGGAGCACCTACCTGCTCTCACTCCGTTAGTTCCTACCTCCCCAGGCCGGCCGGAAGTGGCCACCACACCCAGTGCTGGGGGCACCCTGCACGGAGCACCGTGATGTCCCCCTACCCACAATTCCCAGCTCTGTGGGTTTGAGCCTCGCCAGACTGTCTGACCCTGTGTGTGGGGCCAGGGCTCCCAAACAGTAGTCAGCCAACCGCACAAAAGCTCTATGGAGTGTTTAACTGTTGCAGATTCCTGGCTCCACCCCAGAGCCTGTGACTCAGTAGGTTTGGGGCAAAGCCCATGCCATGGGTGTTTATTTTTTAAACACTGGAAGTGATTCTGGTGTATGGCCAGGTTTGGGAGTCAGTGTTGTGGGAAAAGGAACCCAGAGCAGAGTCAGGAGGTCTGGATTCCCTGGTCATCTCTCTGGCTAATCACCTATGTGTCTGAGGGGAGATGGCTCCCAGTCTCTGGGCATCTGTGTCCCCGTCGTCAGTAACACAGGGGTGACAGTTCACACTTTGCCTTCTCCGTGGGATTAGTATCCAGTCAAATGAAGCAACGAGATAAGGCCTCCTGGCACTTGTACGGCATTAGAAGCAGGGTCCCAGGCTACTCCTCAGTCCTGTCCGGTCATCTTGCCAAACTTGTTTCTGACCTCCAGGAATGTAGCTGAGAGTATGTAGATGTGGCTCTGCGCAGTCCGGCCCCACTTCTGGGAACAACGACTTGGGCCATGCTGGTGATGGATCACGGGAGCGCTGGCTTTGAGTTGTGGGGAGCGGGGAGAGGGGAGGGGAAGGAATCTGCTCTGGGTGGTGGGCTTCCCTAGGGCCAGGGCTCCGAATGCATTATCATCCTCAGCCGGGATCCCTTCCCTCCCGGCCCACACCGAAACTCTGTTTCAGGTGTCAGTCACCGCACGGGAAGATGTGCCCGCCTTTGGCCCACCTCTGCCCAGTCCTCCTGTTTTCCAGAAGGTAAGAAACTCCCCTCTGCTCTTCTCTTATCCCAGACTCCATTTTTCAGCATCTGAGTGGCAGTGGCTGGAGTGGGGCCGAATCTGGGCTGGGAACATCAGAAGCGCCTTAGGCAGGCTTGAAGAATGTCCGTACTTGGGGCCTTTCCCCTCCTGTCCCGGTGCCGCCAGCCTGCCCTAGTATAGCGCCTCTTGTCACAGTGTTTGACACTGGCTTTGCCTTTCTGCTAGAAGAAGCATTTTTTACCTATGCCTCAGTCCCAGAAGCCTTGGACAAGAATCGCCTTCAGTAATGAAAACAGTGTGGCAGGGAGTTGATTTCCTGGGAGCAGGAGAGCCCGTTTCCACGCTGGCATCTTAGGTGGGCCTGGCCTGGGCTAGAGCATGACCACATGTCAGAAGGGGGCCTTTTAGGGACTCGCCTCGGGCCCTCTGTTCCGCCTGCCCATTGCTGTTGCTGAAAGCCCTTTGAGCCACAGCTGAAGCTGGGAGAATCCCAGAGCGTCGTGTCTGTTCCAGGGCCCGGAGTTCAGGGAGTTTCTGCTCACCAAGCTCACCAACGCAGAGAATGCTTGCTGCAAGTCGGACAAGTTTGCAAAGCTGGAGGTGAGAGCGCTGTTTTTGCAAGTCTTCCTCCTTCCTTCCTGGCTGCTTTCAGCCAGCCTGTCCCTGGGGTCTATTCTTGGGGGCGCTCAAGGTGCAGGGCATGGCTTTGGCCCTGTAAGCCTTCAGTCCTGTGTTAATAAAGGAACTCTTTCCTCTTGTAGAAACTTCATCCAAACTTTGTCTGGCCAGTCATTTATTGAGCACCTGCTGTGTGGCAGGCTCTGTTCTATTCCCTGTGATACAGGGGTGAGACAGTTTCTGCCTTACAGAGCTTTGGGGCTGGTGGGAAGGGGCCATTACTTAAGAGACAGGTATGATAAAGTGTCCGCACTGGGCCGTGATGGAGGCCATCACAGGGGCTGTGACTGCTTCTGCCCATGGACAACTGGGATGTGTTCAGGGAGGGCTTCTTGGAGGAGGTGGCCCTTGAACTGCTGAATCTGGATATCTGACAAGGCTTCTGCCAGGAGGAAAGATTGAGGAAGGTTATTCTAGGCATGAGAAATAGCATGAGGAAAGGCCAGGCAGATCAGAGCATGACTTTTGAGGGAACCCCAGAGGGTTTGACATGGCCTTCGAGAGACTCATGTAGGGGTGGAGAGTCAGCTGGAGAGGTTGGTTGGGTCAGGTCAGGAAGGGCTTTGAACTCTAGAGGTGATGAAGTGCAGATAAAATACTTAGGAGAGTGCTGGTTTGCTTTGCATACTAGAAAATGACTCTGATGTGCTGAGAAGGGCAGATTGCCAGGGAGGAGGGCAGGAAGGGGGGCAAGTTGGCTGTTACAGGAGCCCAGGACAGATGATGACGGCTTGCTTGCAGCGGCCACAGGAGGAAATGGTTTGGGGGCGGGGTTAGGAAGACTTGAAGGACTGCTGTGTATAGGCTGAGAATTGCAGGGTGGCTCTTGGGCCTTCGGCCTGGGCTCTTCACTGACCTGGGAAGTCAGTGAAGACCATCAGGAGATGAGTCTGTTAGGATCTGCTGACCTAGAGATACAGGCAAGGGTTGCTGCAAGGGCTGGTCCTGCTGTGTGTGCATGGCGCCCCCTGGAGGCTGCGTGCGTGGCCCTGGCGCACCTCTGGATGGAGAAGGGCAGCTGGGTCTGCAGCTGTGGAGCTGGAGGCAGAGATCTGAGCTGGGCCTCCGCAGGGTAGAGCTGTGGGATAGCTCAAAGAGAAGGGGCAGGGGAAGAGGGCGGAGGCCAGCCACGGAGCGGTGGTGTGAACTGCAGTATTGCTGAGCATGGAGCCCAGCCAGGCCGAGGTCCATGCTGTCTCCTGGGATGCTGGTGGTCAGGGGTCTGAAGCCCCTGGGAGCAGGCGCATCTCTGTGCTCGGTGCCAGCTCCATCGTCCCTACCCTCTTTTTTTCTAGGACCGGACCAGGGCCGCCCTTCTGGACAACCTTCATGATGAGCTTCACACCCACACACAGGCCATGCTGGGCCTGGGCCCAGAAGAGGACAAGTTTGAGAATGGGGGCCATGGGGGATTCTTGGAGTCTTTTAAGGTACAGGCACACGAGTGGCTGGGGATTGTATCTGGTGGGGGTGAGGGTGGGACAAACAAGGGAGGGGGTCCAAGGTCTTTGTGGTCCTGACCCCAGAGCCCAAGTGCCAGGATCACAGTGTTGGCACATGTCAGGACGGGTGAGCAAACAGAGCCGCCAGCTGGGTCCCTGGTGTCTTCTGCATCCTTTCTTGAGTTGGATCATCTCCTCCTGGCCCAGGGGTCTGAGAAACAGGGACAGGGAAAGAGTTGTCAGCAGGCAGCAGGAGAGGAGCCAGCACAAACCAGGAACTTTATTGCCTTCCACTTCCTCCTTTTGTGTCGGGATCAGGAGCCCAGGATGAGATGATAAGAGCCAGGGCAACCTCAGGGGTCTTTAACAGCTAGTGTGTGGTACCTCAGTGATCCACCTGGCAGGACGTTGCAGGATCTGCCCCGGGCCAGTGGGATGGAGTTACAGGCAAGTGAATCCCTGTGGACTTTGCAAAATCCCTGTGAACTTTCTAACCAGAAAGAGCTGCTAAAAGAAGTAGTGAGCTCCCTGTCCCTGGAAGTATTCAAGTAGAGCTTGGGCAGCAGTGTGAGCCAGTGTGAGATACAGGAGGTTTATCGTTTATCGTCACATGTTTATGAAGTGCTTTTTGGTCCACACAGCTCTTATGTCCAGCCTCTCGCTTGACCCTGGCTGTATTCCCGTGTAGTTAATAGGCCAAGTCTTGTAATTCCCACTCACATGTGAGGGCAGCGGCCGAGAGGGGCCGCAGGACTGCTCAAAACCTTACACCTACTTAGAGGTAGAGAAACAAACTCAGCCTTTCTGGTTCTTAGGTTAGCATTCGGCTGGATCCCCCATTGCAGAATGATTTGCCAGGCTGCCGTCTTGGGGGCAGAACGTGTGGGGTCAGGGTGAGCCCTGCCTGTGCTAGAATCCTAGCTCGGTGCGACCCTGGGCCTGGTCTTTAGAGCCGCAGTGTACTGCTCAACAACTCACGGATGGTAAATTGGGCCTCTGGAGGTGCTGGACAAATTCACTGAAGTAATACCTGGGGGTGCCTGTTGCCTGGAGCACGGCAAGGGCTTGGTGAAAGCATTAGCTGTAACTGCTGCGTAAGGTGAAAGCTTAACGTGCGCCAACCCATCTAAAGCGTCGCAAGTGCCCTCTGTGCCCTGTGAGGAAGGCTGTTATGATGGGGATAACCATTCATTTCCAGTTTTATTAATATTGGGTGTAGATTTATGTGTGAGGAAACTAAGGCTCAAAGAGACAAAGTAACTTGAATCCAAGCGTTGAGTCGAGTCTGCTGGTTTGCAGAGCCCGTGTTCCGTGTGCTGCTGCCTCTGGTTCCCGACTCAGTTAGGATTCCACCCACATCAGCTGGGCCTGGGCAAGCCTGGGGTCCGTCCCTGGCTGCCCAGCGGGACCACAGAGAGCAGGGCATGGCTCTGCTGGCCCTAGTCGGGGCAGCTGCTGGGATTCCTCACGGGGGTGGGGACGGGACCCGAGCTGCTTGTCCAGGCCGGTGGGAGATTCCTGGCACATCTGTTTCAGGCCTGATGGACAGCAGCAGCCAGGGTGCAACAGGAGAAATTGGAGATCAAGAGAGAAGGGGCCTGAGGGAGAAGAGGGGCAGGGGAGGAAAGAGGGAGGCCAGGCCGGCTAGCCCAGCAAGCGGAGGGGGAATGTGAAGCCCAGGAAATAGGAAAACTTTTGTAGCACCCCCTCCCCCGCCATCATATCGAGCACATCACTGTGCTCCCACATTGTGGGGTAAACTGTAGTTTGTATATGGCTTAAGCTGCAGGTGGCTAGCTAACATAATGTGATAGTTTGTAGATTTTAATGAAGCGTGTTGTTTTGTAAGTTTCTTTCTGTGTTTTGAAGCTCATGTTCGTTTTTTTTCAATTTTCAACTGTTTTCATAGCCTGGAAACACTTGTAGGCTGTGCACACTGCCCACGGTGCCCTTGGATAAAATGGCCCGGCAGCTACATGCAGGTTGTGGGTCTAAAGGAGGGTGGCCCCGGGCCATTTGCCCAGTCCCCCGCCTCTGGGGAGTAGCAGTTATCTGTGTTCGACTCCAGTGGGTCTGAGTGAAGAGGTTTCCCACAGAGGAGAGGCTTCCAGATTTTAACATTTACTCATCTTTGATCCAGTAGTCCAGGATCTTTTTCTTTTCAACCCTTAATCCCTCCACCTGTGGGCTGAAGACATCTGCTGGTGCATTCTGCTTCCACACATGCCCCGGGTAGCGCTTGTGGGGTACGGGAGGGGCGGTCACGATCGGTCACACGGAGCAAGCCTTCAGAGCTCTGGTCATTATGATGAGCATTTTTAAACCCCAAGCTGGGAACAGGAGCTCTTTTACCCTGTTTCCGCCACCGTTACCTGGTTATCTCCCAGGCCGTGGAGGCGGGAGCTGGGGGCTTGTCGGGAGCGGCGGCAGAGAGCCCAGCAGCCTGGGGGTTTCTGATGTCTGGGCTGTGCCTGTGGCCAGGCACACAGCCTGACCCAGCTCGGGAAACTACCTCTCATTGTTGTCGTATTTCTTCATGCACTCCTGGGGCGGTGCTGTGGTGTCAGAATTAGTGGTATTCCTCATGCAGCTCCTCACCTGCACCTCTGGAAAGAAGTGGTGCACAAAGTGATTCCAGAAAGAAAAGTTGTGTGTTTTATCTCCTTCCGGTCAAAGGTCTCATCTCACGTGGAAACAGTTGAGAATTCTCAGGACTAAAAGCAATCCCAGCCGTCCATCCCTTTGCCTCTGGGGACCGTTCTCCCCTCCACCCCCCTACAGAGCAGAGGCCCTTTGTCCCTCTCCGGAGAAGCAGCCCCATCGCTGCCCTAGATCGTGCTGCCTGGCACCTCACGCCGCGTAGAATAGTTCTCACTTCTTACCTCAGTCCCACTGGCTGTAATTTAAGCTTTTCTTCCACGAGAAACAGAACAGTTGGTTTATGGATGTCGAGACCTGCTTCTGAAACTGAGTGCTTGGAGATAGTCTCAGGAATCTGCCAGTTCTACAAACACTTAAAAATTTTGCATTTTCACTTAGATGATAACCTAAAAATATACATATTTCCAATTATAGAGACTAAACTTATGCAGTGAAACTCACAATTAAAAGACATTTCTGTGGAAGAAGTAAATATATTGTAGGTGCAGTCCATGGGACCACTGCCGTGGTGGCCTGTGGATGTTTTCTTGGTCTTGCAAGAGTATTTTTCTTTATAAAAGAGCTGCGGGATGCCTGGGGGTAAGCGTCCAACTCTGGATTGTGGCTCAGGTCATGATCTCTTGGTTCATTAGATCAAGCCCCATGTTGGGCTCTGCACTGATGGTGCGGAGCCTGCTTAGGATTCTCTCTTTCCCCCCCTCTCTCTGTTCCTCCCCAGCTCAACTGTCTCTCGTTCTCTCTCAACATAAATAAACTTAAAAAAAATAAAAATAAAAGCTATACGTTATTCACCTTCAAAGAATACTGATCTCTAGGCCATTGTTTTCAAATACCATTCTTGGCCACTGCTACTTGCTGCTGAGATTTTATTGGTCCACAATGAGTTGAAAAGAAAAAGTAATGGTCCTCAGGGGCACCTGGGTGGCTCAGTCGGTTAAGCATCTGATTCGATTTTGGCCCGGATCATGGTGTTGCAGTTCATGAGATCGAGCTCCACCTGGGGTTGTGTGCTAACAGTCTGCTTTAGATTCTCTCTCTCTCTCTGTCTCTCTCTCTCTGCTCCCCCCCATAAATAAAACTTAAAAAAGAAAAAAGAAAAAGTAACACTACTTGATGTAGCTCCATGATGTGTACACAAAGTACGCGTGAGCCACATTTTGAGAAACACTGAGCTGGCCCGGCCCTCCGTTACCTCATCGTGCTGAAGGGACAATGGAGAGAAGGTCCAGTGGCAGAATGGGGACCACGGCAAGCAGGGACAGCCGCTTTTTCCAGCCTTTGAGGGGTAGCGATAGTTAATGCACCGGTGTGATGTGACCCCTAGTGGCCGGTGAAGGGCACGAGGCTGCAATTTCCCGGGCAGGGTACCCGCAGGCAGCGGCAGCCTGGGTGCTCGTGGCTGGGAGCTCTGGTCTGTGGAGAGGCGGAGGGGTATCTCCTCCTGGAAGCCTGCATCCTTTGTTTGCCCTGCTGGAGGGACAGGAGAGCCCATTCCAGGCCTCAGGGCACCTCCTGACGAGGAGCCATCTCAGGAGGCGAGCAGTTGGCATCTTTCTGTCCGAGCACCCCTCCCTTTGTTGCTGGCCGTGTGCGGAGAGGCGCGTCCCCCTCAGCGCTCACGTCTGCGCTTTGTGTCCCCTAAGCATGTTGCATCGAAACAACTCGCAAAACCCGTGTGGCATCACGAGGAAGCACAGGCCCCCAAGGAGGCAAGGCTGTGGTTGGCCCAGAGGAGACCTGCTCCCTGTATAACACTAGCTGGTAGCTCAGACCCCTGATGACACAAAGCGACAGAAGCAGATAGAAAGTGACACCACCTCCCCTCCCCCCACGAAAGGAGAGCTTGCTCAAAGGTGAGACATGAGGTAACCCGTGAGGCGAGCTGAGGGCTGGAAAACCGTGAGCAGGGATGCCGAGGCGGCAGTGGTTAGCTGGGAGGAGAGCACTCTCTGAGGACACTTGTTAAGGGACAGTGTGTGAAATATGGAACAGACTGGTCTAAGAGTGAAGAGCTGGCAAGATAGCAGCTTGGTGCACAGAAGGCCTTTGCAGGGGTCGGGCCGTCCGCCGCCGGGGCAGGCCGTGTTGAAAGCCTGTCCCTGAGAGGTTGCAGGCAGAGGGGAGACTCTGCCCTTCCCTGGCTCTCCCGCCCGGCTTGAGAAGGCTAGTGCCTCCAGCTTCACAGCAGATCGAATGTAAAAGACTTTAGACCACGTCACTGGATGATTTTGTCCAGACGCAGCTTTGTTTCACGGTTTTGGTGCAATCGTCATGTCCCTTGCCTTCCATCCCCGAGAGCGGGGAAGGAGAGCCGGGCCTGAGTGAGTGGGTTTCACACACGGTCTCATGCCCTCCTCATGTGGGACTGTCACCACGTTGTGCAGACGAGGCGGCCATGTGTCAGAGAGCTTCATACACTGTGCCGGGAGGACCAGGACTCAAACCTCTTTCTGTTAGCGTCCAGCAGCGACGGCCACCTGCACGTCCCTGTCAGCCATCGTCTCCTCGGATGTATCTTGCTGGCTCACACAGCGGCACCAAGGGCACTGAGGAGAAAACGTCCTTCCTGACATCGGCCGTGGAGACTTCTTTTGAGGAGAGTTGAAAGCCCTTGGTTTCTGATCACCCTTAGTCCATCAGCCCGTTCAATTGTACGTTCAATCTGGACCATCTCAGGGATACTGGGGCCTTTCATCTGGAGCCTAGGGTCCCGGGTTTGGGTCCTCACTCCGTCTCCCACCTGCAGTGGCCTTGAGTGATTGTTTGTCTTTTGGGACCTTTTCTATCGGTGCCTGTCCTGTCTGCATCTCAGAGTTACAGGGATTCAGGGAGTTCATGTGTATGAAACCCAGTAGACCAGATCCCACCAAACCACATCACATCTTTCTTGGAAAGAGACCGTGGGGAGGGCATCAGAACATACACGATTAACTGACAAGTCATTGTTGATGACAGTGGTGGTGGCGGCGGCATCATGTCACGACGCTGAGATTTATGGAGCACTTGACTCGCTCAGGGAGGCTTGCTGTTTATCTAGGGACACCTCGGTGTGGCGCCACACCATTCCTGCGCTCAGTTTTCCAGAGGGTGTATGACTTAATGTTGTCTTTGGGAGATGGAATGAATAGAATGTACTAGCTGGAAACTGTTGCTAGGCGATTCTGTTCTGTGGTCTAAAAAGATGGGTCCGAGATGACGTCCCTCAGGCAGTATATTTGACTCACACGGGAGAGGCTAGACGACATCAGGGCTAAGAGTCTGGTGGCTCCGTGCCTCATTTGCAGAAGTGGTTTGTCTCCAGAGCATTCGTGTTTGCCAGTGGCCCTCTGTCCTGAATCAGCTTCTTGCATCCATGCCTTTGTCCTTCTGAGTCAGTTTTCTGAAGCTCAGTGTCTGAGAACCTCGGCTGGCTCCCACAGCAAGGAAAACCCACGAGCCCACTTAACAAGGACGCTTGGGGGGCTCATGGCCCAATGTGGCCCTTGGCATCTGCCATCCCAGCCTGTCGGCTTTGTCCCACAGGCTTGGTCCCTCATGGCCCCTGGGTGGCCACACAGTTTCAGGTGCAGCATGTCACATCTCTTTTGGGAGTCCTTAAAACCATTTTTTTCAATGTTTACTTATTTTTGATGGAGAGGGACAGACCACGAGCAGGGGACGGACTGGAAAAGAGGGAGACACAGGATCCGAAGCAGGCTCCAGGCTCTGAGCTGTCGGCACAGAGCCTGACGCGGGGCTCAAAACCACCAACCACAAGATCATGACCCAGCTGAAGACAGATGCTTAACTGACTGAGCCACCCAGTGCCCCTGGGAATCCTTGAGGAACTCCTTCCCCACAGCTCCCATCAGACACCTCCTCATGCCCCACTGGCAAGGGGATAGGTTACATGACCACCTTAGACTGATCACGATACTCCCTTGTCCTGTGGAGGAAGAGGGAAAATTGGGCCAGTGGCTTTGCACTGGGGAATATGCTTGGTTTGGCACTCTTATGTGTGCAACTCATATAATATCTCCATCTCTGTATCTTGGCATATGTCGGGGTTTACCTCTGGGCCCTCTGCTCTACCGCCTCTTAGCTGGGTGCTCCCGATCAGGTCTCTTGGCTTCTCTGAGCCTCACTTGTGAAGTGGGGTGGAGGATACCCACATGACGGGCTTGTTGGGAGAATACAGCTGAAGCTCTTAGAGGGCCTGGAGCATCGTAAGTCCCCAGTAAATGTGACTACTCTTCTGGTTGTGTGCTTCCCGTGTGCCATCCCTGTGCTGGAGCTGGGAGAATTACAGGAGAGGAGTCAGAGAAATGTCAGACCTGATGTCTGCCTCCAAGAAGTGTCCTCTCAAAGTCATCTAGGGAAGCAAGACATGTTCCTAAAATTAGGGCGACACGAAAAGACCTAGGGCCTGTGGGAGTGCTCTGGCCTGCGGGAGTGCTCCCTCTGTGTTAACTAGCTGTCCTCACTATGGCCGCTTCTCTAGGTCCTGGTTCCAGAGCAGCACACACCTGCTGAGTGGTCTGCAGGAGCGTTGCCACTTCCCAGGCCTGTCCCTGTCATAGGCTTAGCAGCCTTGATTTTCTCTGTTCCTGTCTGTGCCCACACTCTGACAAGCCCCTGATCATCCTGGGTGTCCCCTCCTGGACACTTGGCTGTTTGCTGATGTGCCCTTTGCTCCTTGGTGGCCCTGAGTGGCCCAAGTGTGCATGATCTGAGGGCTCTGATCACAGACCCCACCAGGAGGGCAGGGGCGTCCGGTGGGCTGGGCTGCAGCTATCAGGGCGCCGTGTCTTCTCCCCCAGAGAGCCATCCGTGTGCGCAGCCACTCCATGGAGACCATGGTGAGCAGCCAGAAGAAGCAGCACAGCGCGGGCATCCCCGGCAGCCTCAGTGGGGGCATCTCACACAACAGCATGGACGTCACCAAGACCACCTTCTCGGTGAGCGCCCCAGCCCCTGGGCAGCGCACGGTTCCTGGACAGGGCCCCCCACCCCCACCAGGCCCGTGAAGGCTGGTGCATCCACCCAGGCTTGGGCCAGGTGACCTGAGCAGGGACAGGGGACATTGAGGCTATTTGGGGGTGACCCCGGGCCCTGCCTATGAAACGGAGCCTCCGTCCCAGGTACAGCTAGGGCTGACCCGGACCGCAAGCCTTCCCGTTACCCTGTTCTCCAGAAGGCGGCTCTGCTCTCACTGTACCACCAGCTCTCCATCATCCTGTTCTCCTCGTTCCCTCGGCGACTGGGTCTCTTCCTCAGGGCCCACCCTGCAGAATCATTTTGGGGCACTTTTCTCTGGCCAGGGGCTGGGGACGCAGGAGGGGTGTCCTTGCTTTGTTATTAATGATGACAGTAGACTCCCTTGGCTTGCTGTGCCCTGGGGACTGAACTAAGTGATTCTTGGGCCTCGCCTCATCCGATCCCTGTAACAACTATTCGAGGCAGGAATTGATGTGTTCTGCATTTCAAACTTGAGGAAGGGAGGCCTAGAGGGGTTTAGTAACCTGCCACAGGTCACCGAGCTAAGCCGAAAAGCTGGGGCTTGAGTGCATGTCTCCCTGATCCAAAGTCTTTGCTGTTAATCGCTGTGTACGCAGTTCCCAGGGGAAGAGCCTGGTGTGTCTGTGGGCTTGGGTCTGGTCTGTTTGCACCAGGGACTGGCCAGGTGAAAGAACTACGTAATTGGTCCTTTTAAAAAGCAAAGTGACTTTGGATTCGGATAGAGTAGGGCTTTTCTCTTCTCTTCTCTTCTCTTCTCTTCTCTTCTCTTCTCTTCTCTTCTCTTCTCTTCTCTCTCTCCCTCTCCTCTCCTCTCCTCTCTCCCCTCCCCTCCCCCTCCCCTCCCTCCCCCTCCCTCTTACCTCTTCCCCTTCTTCCCTTCCCCTCCTCTCCTCTCCTCTCCCCTCCCCCTCCTCCTGCCCCTCCCCCTTCTTTCCAGATAGATACCCACTGTGATACTAAGGATTGGCACTATAAGTGGTCTTACATAATTCCTTTAACTTACCAAATATTTCATACTGTTGTCTGTTCCACCCAGAAGGTCTGTGAAGTGAGCAGGGCAGGACAATCACCCCCATTATGTGGGAGAGGAGACTGGGGCCCAGAGAGCTTGGCCACTCACCCAAGGTTGCACAGCACACAAGTGGCAGAAGTTGGGGCCTGGGTTGGAGGTCTAAGGGCTCTCAAGGATGTCTGCAGTCCCCCCTCCTCAATCTCCCACCCCTTGCTCCTGCCCCCTGCACGTGGCTGAAGCAGAGCCATGTTCTGGGTGGGTTCCCCGCCTGCGGGTGCATGTGGCCCCGACTCTGCCGCTCTCATTCTGTTTTGTTGCCGAGATGCCCAGCTTGGCCCGGTTATTGTGAGGAGCGGATGGAGAGTCAGAGCCTGGGCTCTTGTCCTTGTCCTGACATGATTTGCTGTGTGACCTTAGCACAGTCCCCTCGCCCCTACTCCTCAGCTTCCTCACCAGTAAAGCTGGCAGTTGGACCAGGTCACCCCCAGGCTCTCTCAGCTTTCTGGTTCTCAGTGTGTGACCCCGTGAATCATCCTGACCTTCTCAATATGCTGGGCTCTCCTTACCATGGCTCTGATCCCTGGTTCCTCCAGGAATCTGGTCTTTGGTGATTCTTACCTGGGGCCACAAGGTTTGGCTTAAGAACACAGGACAGTGGGCTGCAAATGGCTTGAGTTGTGGGGTCTCAGCTCCTGCTATGGCGGCCTCGCCTTCCCAGCAGTCTCACTGTTTGTGGGATCCAGGCTGGTTGGGGGCACAGGCTATTTGTAGACCAGAAATGGGTGGTGAAGGGAAGGAGACCGGGGTCGGGGCAGGCCACAAACACTCATTTTGGTGGTTTCATCGGCAGCCTCCAGTGGCAACGGCGGCAGCAGCGAAGAACCAGTCGCGGAGCCCCATCAAGCGGCGCTCGGGGCTCTTCCCCCGTCTGCACACAGGCTCTGAAGGCCAAGGCGATGGCCGGACACGATGGTAACTGTCCAGTGCGGGTTTGAGGGTCCTTCCAGCACGGCAGCTGCCAGATGCCCAGCCTCGGGGCGGTGGTGGGGGAGGCTCTGTGCTGCTTTGGGAGACGATGTCCTTCTAACCTTGGTCCCTACTTCAGGCACCTGTCTCACTCCACTCTGTCCACCAAGGCAGATTTGGCCAGTCTCTGTGCGGGACTTTCCAGAATTGTCCGTGTCATATTTGGACCCAAACTAGAAACGTTGCTTGGATTCTTTTCTTTCTTTGCCTCCTTTTCCAAAGCTCACTCAAATGTTCCCTCTTACAGAAGGCTTCCCTGATTCTGCCAAGACAGTGAATTAACTTTCCTTAGGCTTCTAGAATGTTTTCTCTCTTTTTGAAAGCAGCTTTCTTACTGCATTGTATTAACCTGTTCTTGCTCATTGTCTTTCTGATCCTTTAACGGTGAACCATTTGCCCTTTAATTCAGCAAGCACACACGTCTTGCTACGTGCTGGGGTGAGTGCTCGGGCAAGAGCGACGGGAGGCACAAACCTGCCTTCCAGAAGCTTACAGTCTTGCGAGGGAGAGGGAGGCATTTAGGTTGACTTCCAGGTTTCCAGGTTGTCTGCCTGCCGCCCCAGATGGGCGCTCCAGGCGCCGAGCTGGGGCGTGCAGGGCGAGGGGTGGGTTTACGGAGAGGGATGAAAACCTCTGGAACCAGTACATGTGAGAGTCCTTGCGGCCCCGGCAGAGACGTGCAGAATTGTGAGTGGCCAGAATGCAGGTCTTAAGTTTAGGAGAGAGGCCTTGACCGCAGCAGGGAGTCAAAGACAGATCAGTGAATATGACCACTCAAGGGGGTGTGTAGAATGCCTGGGGGACACCAGCACTGAGGGGCAAGGGAAGAAAGGGAGGGAAGATGAAGGAGGGAAAGCTCGAGGAGGAGGAATTCCAGGATGGAGAGTCCGCAGTGTCAATGTGCAGAGAAGCCCTGCACCGTGACCCAAACCCCTGCTTGGGTGGACAATGAGGAGGTCATTAGCACCCTCATTAACAATGCATTGAGGCATTCGTGCTTCTCGGTGGCTATAATCAAAGAGACATAATAAGCAGTGTTGGAGAGGACGTGGAGAAATTAGAATCCCCAGGCACTGCTGGTAGGACCGCAAACTAATGCACCTGCTTTGCAAAGCAGCTTGGCAGCTCTTCAGAGAGTTAAACATGGAGTTACCGTATGACCCGGCAGTTCCAGATGTTCCTGGCAGCATTATTCGTAATAGCCCAAGGTGGATAATTAAAATGTGGTATAGCCATCAAATGGGGTATTTTTTTTTTTGCCATGAAAAGGAGTGAATCACCGATAGATGCTGCAACTTAATTGAACCTTGAAAAGACTATGCTAAGGGAAAGAAGCCAGTCACCAAACACCACAACACATTGTGTGATTCCGACTAAGTGACATGTCCGGGAGAAGCAAATCCATAGAAACAGAAAGTAGATTAGTTGGTCGCCAGGGGCTGGGGAGGGAGAGACAGGGAGTTATTAGGAATGGGATTGGAGTTTCTTTATAGGGGTCTAAAATGTTCTAAAATTAGATCATGGTGATGGCTGTACAAGTGTGAATATGCTAAAAACCACTGAATTACATACTTTACATGGGTCATTTGTATGTGGATTGTATCTCAGTAAAGTTGCTATAAAAATAGAAGTGCCCCGAGGACAAGGCCGGCTTGTCTCCATTAGGGGGCATAGGACAAATTGTGTATGTCAGTACGTGGTCTTTGTTAAACTACAGAAGAAGAAAGCCCTTGGTCCCTTGGCCGATAGTAGCCTGTTTACCAAGATGCCCTTTCCCAGCATAAAAGGTGGCCTTTCACACAGATCCAGGGAGCTCATATTGTGGTCTGTGTAGAGAGTGGCCCCTGGACTTAGGCACAGTCCCCTGCCTGCACCGCCAAGGAGTCCAAGTGCGCTGGGTTGTGTCCTTGCTGTGGGAGTGGATGTCATAGGCCTCACGCCATCCCCACTGTGGCCTGCTCTTGACTTAGAGGTCTGCCGGGGGGATGGTCAGTGTAGGTGGAGAGTGGACTTGGGCTCAGGAGCATCAAGCGAGGACTCTTGCTTGATAGGTCTTGGCTCATGCAGGAGCCTAGAACAGCGCCTGATGCAGCCAAAAACCCCATTGCCCACTGCTGTCTGAGTGGGGCTCAGGGAGGCGGTGGCCATGTGCTGGTAGGTGTGCTGTGACCCCACAGGCCCGGTGGCGCTGAGAGCCTGCTGGGGCTATCTCAGCCTGGGGGTGGGACGGAGGCTTAGGGGCTGGCCCCGTGGCTTCACACCTTCTTGTTCCTGTTTCCTTAGTGACAGTGCATCCAGCAACCCCAAGACCCCGGATGGTGCACACTCTTCTCAAGAGATAAAGTCTGAGGCCTCATCCAATCCCAGCTCTCCGGAAATCTGCCCCAACAAGGAGAAGTAAGAGAGTGAGGGTGGGAGGAGGGCTGGCGTTAGCCACTCGGATGGAGCCCCGGCATATGCCGTCTGTAGAGAGCCAGCATTTTTGCCTTGAGGACTCTCTGGAAACATGAAAGGCAACAGGCAGGGCATGGGGAGCCGCTGGTGGGCCGGCTCAGTCTCGGCTAGGTCTGCCCTGCCTGTGAAGGGGGTCTCGGTGAGTGACCGGGGCCCGCCCTACTCCTGTTCCCACAGGCCCTTCATAAAGTTGAAAGAGAATGGCCGAGCCAACATCTCCCGCTCCTCCTCCAGCACCAGCAGCTTCAGCAGCACGGCGGGGGAGGGAGAGGCCATGGAGGAATGTGACAGCGGGGTAGGTGTGGCTCCGTCCGACCCTGGGGAGCAGGGAGGGGTGCCCTGGGCCCAGCCAGACACCTGCAATATGTATTAAACTAGCTTCTGTGGCAAGAGCCCCAGCCAGGGTCTGCGGGTGAAAGGGGAGGTAGGGAAGTGAGGGGTGGGCCAGTCAGCCGTCTCTGCTCTCCGGGAGCAGTGGCTCAGGGGGTCTCCCTCAGAGTGACACAAGGCCAGCAGTAGAGGGCCGGAGGCCACATTGAACTGTGTCCCTGCTGTGGGGTTCCCGGCTGGAGAGGAGAGGGCCAGTGCTCCCTGTGGCTGGGTCACAAGCACTTTTTGGGGCAGGGTCAGAAGCGGCAGAAAGAGCAGGTCCAAGTATACAGTGGGAGGCAGGGACTGCACTGAGCTTGCTGGGACCTGTGTCAGGCCTGCCACGGCACGGGCCACCCTGTGGGGCGGCCAGGGGTGGAGCTGGCCCTGCTCACCCAGCCTCTCTCCCCAGAGCAGCCAGCCGTCCACAACCTCACCCTTCAAGCAGGAGGTGTTTGTCTACAGCCCGACCCCGAGCAGCGAAAGCCCCAGCCTGGGGGCGGCTGCCACCCCCATCATCATGAGCCGGAGTCCTACAGGTCAGTGACGTCTGGGCGTGTGCACCCTAGGGCCGACGGGAGGGGGCAGGGTTGTGCCCTGACCACTGTTCGTGGGCATGAGCCTCAGCCACGCTGAATCAGGCAGTTTCTGCTCTGGCCCCAAAGGGTCAGCCCTTGAGCTCTGCTAGCCTGCTTCATCAGCCTTAAGACTCCTGTGTTCCTATCGTCACCTTACTCGTGGGGAAACTCAGGCTCCGAAAGTGCAATGATTTGGTGCAGAAGTTGGGATTTGAAAGCCGAGGCTCTTCTGCTCACCCGTCACTGATGCTGGGTGCCTGTGCCACGCCGGTGACCTTGACAACGCAAGGGTACAAAGCGGGATGAGTGTGGCGGGTGGAGGGGACCGCATGCGGTTCCTTGGGCTGCAGCCCATCTCAAGGACAGATGTGAGAGGAGACGGCACGTGGGGTGCCAGGCTGGGCTGCCGTGCAGACCCTGGCCAGGAGTTGGCTGTCCTGCTGGCGAGGGGAGCCTTGGACGGTCTTAGGTAGAGCAGTGCTTCTGGACTAGGGAAGGACTCTTCCGGTGGCCGCAGCTGGCTGAGGAGATGGGATCAATGGGGAAGGGTGCAGGGAGGGAGATCAGCAAGGGGTTGCGGTGGGCAGTGCAGGGTGGCTGGGCTGTGGATCAGGGGGTGCCTGGAGCAATGGGAGAAGGCTGTGGATCCAGGAGATGTCAGGGAGGCTCAGTAGCAGGGGTTCAGGGAGAGCAAAGAGCCTGGGCCTTTAGGGGTCTGTGATCCCTGCAATCAGGCAGAGCAGGAGGTGGCCCCTCTGGGGAGGGGTGAAGGGTTGGAGCCCGAGGGGACGGTCATCCGAGGGGACGTGCATGGTAGGCACTGCCGGTGCCAGAAATCTGCTGCTGGTGTCCAGCCCTCGAGGAGGGCAGCGTGGTGTGGGGACAAGTGCAGGACTGTGGAGCTGGGCTCCAGATCCTTGCTCTACCAGTTACTAGTGATGTGACATCAGGCAGGTTAGTGAGCCTTTCTGTGCCTCAGTTTCCCCAAGCAAAGAATGGAGGGAGGGAGTAGTTCCCTCTTCCTCTGGCTGGTTGTGTGAACATTAGATGAGCCTAGAGACTCAGAACTTAGACCCGTTGGGCACCTGGGTGGCTCACTTGGTTGGTCTGACTCCTGAATTTGACCCACGTCACGATCTCATGATTCAGAAGTTCAGCCCCATGTCGGGCTCCACGCTGATGGCACGGAGCCTGCTTGGGATTCTGTTTCTCCCTCTCTTCCCCTTCCCGACCTGTGCTTGCTGTTGCTCTCTCTCTCAAAATAAACTAATAAACCTAATAAACAAAAAACAATTAAAAAGAGAACTGTTAACCTAAATGTTTGTTAAATAACAGGAATAAACAATAGTAAGCGGTGCTCGACAGGGGGCACCCTTGCTTCCCACGGCATATTTGACAATATTGAGACATTTCTGATTTTCAGGATTGTGGGAGGAGAGTGTGCTGCTAGTGAGTAGAGGTCAGGGATGCTGCAGGGCAGCTCCCGAACTCCCCAACAGAGAATTATCTGGCCCCAAATGTCAATGAGCTGAGGCTGAGAAACTCTAGTCAAACGATAGAAACACGGAAAGAGCCAGTTCATGCGCCTCCTCTCATTCAGCCCCCTGTGCTGGGCCACTGCAGAGCCGGGTTCTAATCCTGGGTGTGGCCTCAGGTCCACCTCTCTGAGCCTCAGTTTCCTCATCTGTAAAGTGGATAGTAATACAGATTCCCTGATTTTTAAAAAATAAGGCTTAATGAAATATTGAAGGAATGAGTGAAAGAATCTGTAAACAAACCTGGCTCCTACCTGGTATTAAATAAATATCTAAATAAAATTTTGAGTAACGAGAGGCTTAGAGAGTGTCTGCCACTTGCTGAAGGTCACCCGGGGCAGAAGGGGACCTCAAGTGGGCCTGGTAACTCCATCCCATCTTATTGCACCTCACCACATGCTTCCCTCAACCCCCTTTCCCTGCGCGTTATTTAACCCCAGGGCCACTTCCTACTCCCAGCCTTGCAGAAGTTGAGCTGGGTGCCTTTAGGACCAGCGTCAGTTTGCAGAGATCTGGAAACCTGTTTAGAGCTGTTTGGCTGCGCTTGGGGAGAGACGGGGCCAAGTGGAGGGAGGTGTCTTGGAGGGCCGGACTTCAGGCTTTCGTAGTCTCTGATGCCCCAACCATTCAGGTCACATCTGGGCTCCCTGGGACCTGAGAGGGGATTGGCAGGTTGTACTGGGAGACTCACAGTGCTGGGTGGGACCCCTTGATTCAAAGCACCAGAAATAAGTCAGCAGCCTCTGAGTGGAGAGTACTGACGTGCAGAGTCCTTGGGCCAGAGGAAAACCCGAAAGCCAGTGGCACCCCCTGCTGGTGGTGTGCTGGGAAATGTTCAACAACTGGCTCTCCTGCTGTACACACACACACACACACACACACACACACACACACACACACTCACTCACATTTACTATAAATTTTACTGATACAGAGGGTCTGAAGCACACAATTTATAAAAAGTAATCTTTGTTATAAATCCCATATTCTTATTGATATTTGTCTGACCTTGTTATTTGTAGGCAACTGAAAGTTGCCGATGAACAACAAGTATAACTCTGACATGAATGATGATTGATATTTTGTCAGTGAGACAAGCAACCTCTTTGCTGAATCAGACACCAGTTTTCAAATACTCATTTTTTGGTGCTGGTCATAATGTGATGGCTACAGACACAATGCATTTTCAAATTTTCTTGATGTTTTTAACATCTTCGCAGTTTAAGCCCAGATAACAAAACAATAAGTCAACCCCTGGGTTTGTGGCGTTGCTGATTTCCATGTGTAAATGCCCCTGCTGTGGCTAATCTCAGGCTCAAAGGCAAGGGAATCAAGAGCAAAAATGAACTACTGGGACCTCATCAAGATAAAAAGCTTCTGCACGGCAAAGGGAACAATCCATAAAACTAATAGGCAGTTGATGGAATGAGAAAACATAGTTACAAATGACATATCAGATAAAGGGCTAGTATCCAAAATCTATAAGGAACTCACCAAACTCCACACCCAAAAAACAAATAATCCAGTGAAGAAATGGGCAGAAGACATGAACAGACACTTCTCCAAAGAGGACATCCAGATGGCCAACAGACACATGAAACGATGCTCAGCGTCCCTCCTCATCAGGGAAATACAAATCAAAACCACACTGAGATACCACCTCACGCCAGTCAGAGTGGCTAAAATGAGCAAATCAGAGAGACTCTAGATGCTGGCGAGGATGTGGAGAAACGGGCACCCTCCTACACTGTTGGTGGGAATGTAAACTGGTGCAGCCCCTCTGGAAAACAGTGTGGAGGTTCCTCAAAAAATTAACAATAGAACTCCCCTATGACCCAGCAATAGCACTGCTAGGAATTTACCCAAGGGATACAGGAGTGCTGATGCATAGGAGCACATGTACCCCAATGTTCATAGCAGCACTCTCCACAATAGCCAAAACATGGAAAGAGCCTAAGTGTCCATCAACTGATGAATAGATCAAGAAGATGCGGTATATTTATACAGTGGAATATACATGGCAAGGAGCAAGAATGAAATCTGGCCATGTGTAGCAACATGGATGGAACTTGAGGATGTCATGCTGAACGAAATAAGTCAGGCAGAGAAGGACAGATACCATATGTTTGCACATATAGGTGGATTAGGAGGAAGTTAATGGAGGACCATGCAGGAGAAGAAGGGGAAAAATAGTTGGGGAGAGGGAGGGAGGCAAACCATGAGAGACTCTTGAATGCTGAGAACAAACTGAGGGCAGATGGGGGTGGCGGGGAGGGGAAAGGGGGGTGATAGGCATGGGAGAGGGCACTTGTTGGGATGAGCCCTGGGTGTTATATGTAAACCAACTTGACAATAAACTATTTAAGGGGAAAAAAAAAACTCCCCAAAAACAAAGTGATAATCATGAACAGAAAAAAAAGTGTTTGTTACTTTTTGAGAGGGGGAGGGGCAGAGAGAGAGGAAGACAGAATACCAAGCAGGCCTCGTGTGCTCAGTGCAGCGCCCCATGTGAAGCTCGAGCTCACGAACAGGGCGATTTTGACCTGAGTCAAAACCAAGAGTCTGGTTCTTAACCGACTGAGTCACCAGGTGCCCCTGTTTATTACCTTTGTTGAATATAATTTACGGACTTGGAAGCTTATGTAATTTGTTTTTTTTAAAAAATGACCGGGTTTACCAACCAGCTCCCATTTCGGAAAATGTAAGAGTTGGCTTTGGCAAACTGCTGCAAGTCAGCTGGAGTGCTTAGGGGAGGGAGGAGGCCCCGCTCCTGCCCTCCCTTGTACAGCACCCCTGCCCCAAACACACAGCCCTAATGACCACTACAGCCTCACTCTCTTCTCACGGGCACTTCTGTTTCTCCTAGATACCAAAAGCAGAAACTCCCCGAGGTCAAACCTGAAATTCCGCTTTGATAAGCTCAGCCATGCCAGCTCTAGTGCGGTAAGAATCTAGGGGGGTGAGAATCTAGGGGAGTAAGGGTAGTGGGCAGAGCCTCCCACTTCCCACGTTTCAGCCTCCTCCAAAACTCAGCTGTCCTTCCTGGGGCCCAAGGAAGGGGGTGCCTCACCCATCACACTGGGGGAGGAAAACTCTGATCTGATCTGGGGGTGATGCTGACGTCCCTGCATCAGCCTGGGGGGTGCCAGCCACCTCTGCCACACCTCCTGTGTTAGAGTCACACCCTTGGACACACAAGTGTGAGCCGGAAACACATGTCCCTACCTGAGCTCACCAGGGAGTTGAGGGCTGACTGCACAGAAGCTGCGGATTACGTTGCCTCGGTACTTACAAGTCTTGTGTGGGTTTTTCTTGAAACAGGGTCACTAATGGGAAAGAGGATTCCTTCGCTTGTCAAAGGTGGGTTGTGTGTTTGTCCTGCGTTGGCCATGAGGCAAAGTGTGTCTGCTTTAAGGCCAGGGAACTAGTGGCCTAGTAACCTGTGAATGGCCAGAGACATCCTGACAGCTGGGGAGGGCTGGTCGCCTCTTCCCCGAAGCCTCTGTGGTGGCGCTCAGGTCCGGATGGCGAGGACTGCAGGTGGCTTCGGTGTGGCTGGGGAGGGTGTCCTGGTAGGAGTGGGCCAGGCTCCCTGAGTTGGTCTCTGTGCCCTGGGAGGTGCCTGGTTCCAGCAGGCAGAAGACACGCAGCCCAGAGCGGGTCCCCTCCTCTGGAGGGGAAGTCCGCAATTTGCTCCCCTCGCCTCCCTGTTCTCGGCAGTCTTTCCCTCCTTGTGTCTTTGGACAGGGCTCTGGGCTGAAATGTGTCCCCCCCAGTCATGTTTAGAGGTGCCCCAGGCCCCTAAACACTGTGCTGGAGACCTCAGGGAGGACTTCCGTTCCCAGCCTCAGCTGAGGGAGTGTGTGGTTTTCAGCAGAGCAGGGCATGGGTCCAGCTTGACACCGCTGAGGCCCGACCTCCTGCTGGGAAAGTTACTGGAGACCCATTTGAGTTCCCAACCCTCCCCCTGCCATGGGACTCTGGGGGTGTGAGTCACAGATGGAACCAAGGTGGGGAGGGGGGGCACAGCTCTGCCCACTTTATATAAGCCTGATCTATGAAAAGGCAGAAGAGGCCGTGGGAATTCTGACGCTCGTCTCCACCCCCCGTTGTGTACGTCGGAGGTGTCTCCTCACCAAGTCCGTGATTGTGCCCAACTTCTCCGGCTGCATAACGTCCGGCACCCTTGCGTTTGGCCTGTTCTGTCAGGCTTGTTCAGTAGGCTGTTGCCTCAGGGCGCGTGCTCTCCTCTTCCTTACCCACCGTTTGGTCATCATCTCCCTCCTTGTCTCCTCCAGGGAAGCCCTGATTCAGTCTTGGAGAAGGCTCCTGTTCCAGCACTTTGGGGGTGCCGTCCACTACTCAGTCCTGCTGCCCCGCCGGCCACCTGCCCACCAGACCAGTTATCTGTCCCAGTGTCCCGATCCGGCCACGGACCTGCCTGTCCCCCTTGCCAAGGCACCCTGGAAGCACTTCTCCTTCTCTGGACAAGGCCTCGTCCCTCCAGGGCCCCCCTGCACCTGACCGTCCCGTGTGATGTGTGTCTGGGTCCTTTGTCATCTTGTTTTGTCCACAGAGGAAACAGTTGGGCGGGGAGTTGGGGGGATGTGGGTCGTAGAGACTCAGCCAGAGACAGGAGAGGCAGAGAGAGTGGTGAGGCGGGGGGCGGAGGCCTCCAGTGGGACGCGGCACCCGGGGTGGGGTGGCACGGTGTCCTGGATGTGGCAGGCACAGGGAATACATGTAGTGCTGGCGGAGGGACCACTTTCCCAGGGACAGAGATTTGTGGGCACCCTCCAAGATGTCCTGATAGAAACCGGCTGTGTTGCCCCCACGGCCGTGTGCTTCTGTGCTGGGAATGTCTTCCTTGCCCACCTGCTGACACAGGCCCAGTGCCACCTCTGTCCCTTGTGCCGGCACTGAGCCGGGACCCAGCCGAGTGCGTGTGAGGTGCTCTTCGTCAGCACGCTGGTGGTCGTTGCCGTGGGAGAAGCAAGCCAGCTCGTCTCTCAGCTCCAAGCAGGTGTTTTCCCCAAGACGGGGCGGGCAGCCGGAGCGGACTGGATTTGGGGAGAGCCAGCCAGCGAGCCGCGCCCCGGGGCCCGGGCTGCAGAGACCCCTGGGGCCTCGGGCTGGGCTGGGCTGTGCTGCGCTGTGGGTCCCAGCCGACTGTAGAGGCTCGTAGAAGAGTTACTGCAGCCCACCACCCGGGCAGGGCTGGGGAGGCCAGGCCTGTGTGTGGGCATGGAATGTAGGTGTGCGGGAAGGGGCCACATCCTTCTGCAGTGTGTGCTTCTGGCATCTGCGGGGGGGCGAGGCCAGTGCTACCTAGGGGGCTCTTTCCAGCTGCTGTGCCCTCTGGCCATGTTGGCACTTGGTCCCCCAGCCTTCTTCTTCAATCCTGCCTCTGTAGGCAGTGGTCACATCGCTGGGGTTTTCACAACCTGGGCCCCGGCCGGGTGCGGTTCAGATGCCACCTGCCCACCCCCACCACCCCCCCCCGCCCCCGGGCAGAGCCAGTCCACTCTCAGGAGTCGCCCCGTAGTCGTGCTTCTTGCCCTTCCCCGTCTGTAGTGTGAAAGGTCATTTCCGCTGACGGGCCCGGTGGGAGTTACGGTGGGTGTCAAGTAAAACATGGGGTCTGGGTAGCAGAACCTCGGAGGCGCCACATCTTCAAGTGCACGCAGGGCCTCTGTGACACGGGACAGCCACGGTGACTCAGGCTGGCCTCCTACTTTAAGGAGCAGAGGACCAGGATTTCTACCAGATGTTTTATTTGCATTGGGTTCTGGGCCCATTCCCAAGTCAAAGCAACCCCAAGTCAATGTTCTACTTGTTTTTGACCGATGTGACAATTTCCCTGTTGCCTTTGCCATCAGAGCAAAACCTTGGCCCTTCGTCTCTCACTCACGTGGACGCTGTGGTGTCCTATTCGCAGGCTGGGTGGACCTCTTCCTTCACACTATTTGGGAAATGTGTTTATTTAAAGTACTAGTCTGGTGAAATTTCTTCTAGTGAGAAGGTCAACACATGTCTGTGTAGCTTTTATTAAAAATCACCGGAGCGGCCCCGCTGCTGGCACGAGGTCTGCAGACCCTGGCAGCGTGCTGTTGGCTGAGTTTCTGAAGGATCTTGAAAGGTCAAGCTGCATTTAAAAAAAAAAAGAAAGATTCCAGGTTCCCACTTGCTTCTCTGGGTAGCTGGTATTTACAGTTGCTTGGTTGTTGTGCTGTGTTGTGTTGTGATCTGGGGTCCCCTGGAGTTTCCAGGTTGTCCCCACGCTGTCCTGCCTGGGGACCTCGCACCCGCCTCCCTCCACTGCTCTCGCTGATGCTCCCGCAAGCCCCCGCCACCTGGGGAGGGCCTGTCCCTGCCTCTGAGCCAGTGGCCAGGATGGTGGGCCGTGTCCAGGGAAACTGAGAGGCACGGGGGTGCTCCCTACGAAGCAGGCCTGAGAGGTGGTTCTCCACAAAATTTTGCTGCTGGGGTTACATTGGGCTGGATCTGAAATGTCCCTCCCTCTGGGTCCTGTCTTACCTTCCCTAGAAAGCTCATCCTGTGGCTTCTAGAGTATATATGACCAGCCCCCCTATATCCTAGGGCTGAGGGGGAGGAGGGCAGGGAGTGGGCAGTCTTACCTCACCCCCTTGACCATGGGGCAGGCGGCTTGGGTTCCTGGAGGCTCCTCCCCCATATTCTCCTGCATCTGTTCTGGCCCCAAACTTCCTTTACTTGCTGCGCCCATTCTTGGGGCTCAAAGATTTGCTCAAGTCTCCTCGGTCCCTGTGACCAGACTCATTCTGACGGTGCTCATGCTGGTATTTGAGGCGCTCTGCTTGTGACCTGGACACAGGAGGAGTGTTTCCTGGACATGTATCTGCCTCTGGGAACTGCCTGACTCATGGAAGAAACAATGCTTGTCAGGCTCTTTAGGGTACCCATTAGCTTCTACTCAGTTGCTGCTTAAAAACAGAGGCAGAAAGGACTTGAGAGAGAAAATCTTAGCTAGAGTTTCTAATGAATGGAAAATGAATGAATGAAAAGTGAGTGGAAAATACCCTGTGGTTCAGCCTTGTTGGCATCTCAGTGTCCCAGACATCCGGGCCCCTTTTGATATCTAATCCATCCAGATTATCGTCCCGCTGAGAAACCTCAGCCCCAGTGGGGAAATAACTCAGTGGAGGTCATGACCAGCGAGTGGCAAAGCTGGGACTTGAACCCACAACCCAGGGCCCTTTTGGCTGCTCCACCTACATGGTCGCTTCAACAAGTGGCTGCGTTTGCCGGAGCCATGAGTGTTGGAGAAGCCTCGCTGGTGCCGGAGCGCTGGTTGGGAGCTGTCCGCAGTCAAGGTGGGGCCTCAGTCTCTGTTCTTTTCAACAGGAGGGATAGTCTCTCAGTGTTTCAGTGAGGGCCCTGGGGTTTTGGATGCAGCTTGAGCAGAGAAAATGAGGAGGGCAAGAGATTTTAGTGGACTATTCCGGGTAACATCAGTTCTTCAACTCCGCCCTGTAGTGGGGGTGGAGGCCAGGGCAGAGATGCAGTTAACTAACTAAACCTCCTCTTAAGTGAAGAAAAGTGGCAAAAGAAAACTGCTGTTCTCCCTGATCCGTAACGGTGGTTAGTAAAAAGGTAGGCTCATGTGACAAGGTGGGATGAGAGCCACCGTCGCTTTCTTCCCCTGGCTGTTCAAGGTGCCAATGCAAACACTACCTTCTTCATTTGATTGTGAGTCCACAGAGACTGGTCATCGTGGGGGATGGTCAGGGGTCAAGTAGGTCCATCCAGCCATGCCTGGGACCCCACGGCTTCTCCCCAGATCCCTTGCTCTCTTTCTCAAAGGTGAGAGTGGGTCAGTGGAGTTTGCCAAGGCGCATTCTGTAAGCTCTGCTATCTGTTTTACCACTAGCCCCTTGCCCGTCCCAACCCCACATCTCCTTCCCTTCAGCTGGGCCATCTGCCCCTTTGGGAGGAAGGAGACCACCCCCACTAGGGCCGAGGACAGTGGGGCCCTGCCTGGTGAGAGGCTGTTGGGGCAGTGGCTCTGTCCTGTGCCTTACCAGCCCTAGAGAGAGGGTGTTTGTCTGGAAGACTGGAATTTAAATGCCATCATCTTTGATTTTGTGATATTTCTGCTTGGAACAGTCAGTTCCTCCTTCCCACTCCTTAGCATGTATGCCAACTCTCCCCTGTCCTGGGCGTCTCCCTTCCACGCTCCAGCCCGGGGAGTGCTGATGTTCTAGTGTGAAGAGATCCCTTTGTGTGATAGAACCTAAGAAGTGTAGCTTGGAAATGATGATCCATGTGATGATGACTTTTCTTTCTTTCCTTTTCTTGAGGAGGTGATTCGTAGACCCCGACTGCCTATGTAATGTAAATAATGTACATTTAATTTATTGCTATGGTAGCACATTGTATTTGTTAATGTATAAAACAAATTCTAAAAGGTTGACAAATGTATATTTTGTTGCTTAAATGTGTCTTTGCAGAAATTGACAATAAATAACATATTTTGTGTCCATCATTGTTCAGACTTCTTTGCCTGGGGCCCTGAGCCCTGGGCATCATCATTCATCAGAGCCTGAAGACTGGCAGCCCGTGGGCCATACGTGGCCTGTAGATGTGTTAGTTTGGCCTGAAAAGTGTTTTTAAAATACTTGAATTCGTTGCCAATGTTTAGAAAATAATTGATGTTTAGACCACAATTAAAATGAAAAAACAAAAAAACGCAACCTAGAAATTTCATATAAAATCTGAATTTTCTGCTTTTCTTAAAAACAGATGTTGGATCTTCTTAGGAGTGACACAAATTACCACTCCCTAGCAGCTACCCCTTTGGTGACACCTGAGTCACTGCAGTCCCCCCCCATTCTCTACTGTTTACACCTGGAACATTCCATTCATCCCTGTTGTTTGCTTGGCCCCTGTAGGCATCCGAGTTTGAGACCCCTGATATCCACTGAGTTGTCTCCATTCTACAATTTTCTTCCTTCTGCCCACTATTTTTCCACAGTCCCAATTTACCTCTTTGAGGATTCTTTTATGATTAAACACCCTCTCTCCTGTCCACCTTTGACTCCCAAACGGCCATGCTCTTATGTACGTTTTGCTCTCGTGTTTGGATATAGGCTTAGAAGTAATATCTGTATTTTTTGTTTCTTAAGAAATTCGAAGGCAGGGAACAGGTCTTTTATCTGTTGGGACTTGCTTGTGTGATCTTGGGCAAGTGCCTTCTCTGGGTTTGCTTTTTCATTTGTGTCCAAACAGAAAAACAATCCACGGGGCGCCTGGGTGGCTTAGTCGGTAAAGCCTCCGACTTTCGCTTAGGTCATGGTCTCGCGGTTCGTGGGTTCGGGCCCCGCGTCGGGCTCTGTGCTGACTGCCAGCTCAGAGCCTGGAGCCTGTTTCAGTCTGTGACTCCCTCTCTCTGACCCTCCCCTGCTCACGCTGTCTCTCTCTCTCTCTCTAGAAATAAATAAAAATATTAAAAAAAAAAAAAAAAAGAAAAACAATCCACAAGCAAAGCATGAGGATAAAGTCCATTCATGTGGGGAAAGAAGTTTGAAAAAACGGCAAGTGTTATTCAAGCACGAGATTTAATCATTATTATTATGATCTCAATAGATGACTCACTGGATGCTTACCGTGAGCTGAGTGTTTTACATGTGCCCTCAGTCCTCTGACATGCCCACCAGTTCCTAAAAATCACAGCACTGGGGCACCTGGATGGCTCAGTCAGTTCAGTGTCTGACTTTGGCCCAGGTCATGATCTCACAGTTTACGGGTTCGAGCCCCATGTTGGGCCTGGAGCCTGCTTCAGATTCTGTCTTCCCTCTCTCTCTGCCCCTTTCCGGCTCTCTCTCTCTCTCTCTCCCTCTAAAAAATAAATAAACATTAAAAAAAAAAGGTGATTGGAGAGGTCATTCAAAACAATAAACATTAAAAAAGTAAAAGTCATAATGCTACACAAAACTGTGCAAGCATGAGGCTGATGGGAAATAGGGCCGGGGACCCGGCACTCAGAAACTTTGTCAGTGACACATACAAATTAAAAGGAGGTTGATGAAAACGGTAGCACAGTTTTACACATGTTAAATGAAGAAATCAATACTATAGCAGATACTTTTTTTTTTGTTTTTGTTTTTGTTTTTGTTTTTGTTTTTTTTACCTTGAAACAGACCTGAGTTTGATTGTGGACGCAGGCATTGGAAGGACTGCCGCGTGTGTGTTGCTGTGAAGAGGTGCAACAAGGGTTTTCTGCACTCGGGCACGGTGGGAACAAGGGATGTGGCTGGGTGTGGCTCACCACACATGGTTTGCTGGGGTAGCTGGCGGCTGTGAGGTGTGTGCCGAGCGATTTGTGTGTTCCCGTGCAGCTTGATTCAGCTGGGCGTGGTTTTCTGGGTTCACCTAGTAATTCTCTTGGATGAGTTGTATAATCAAATGTGCAGATTGTGTTCTACTCTCATTTTCCCCGGGATATACCCATTGCAGTGGACCAAATTTCCATTTCCAAAACACGTGTGAGCAGCAGAATGGACTGTACGGTCTCATTTAGATGCCCAGGCAACCCATTCAGGCAGGTACTACTGTTATCCGCATGTCACTTAAAGAATCAGAGTCAAATTTCAGTTTGGAACCTAAATTTGACGCAGATTCAGTGGATGTGCTGCTGTCAGTAGGAAGGCGAGTTCTGGACTGTGGGGCTCTAGATGCCCGGGGACGCAGCCAGCCGAGTGCCCAGCTCTCTGGTTTCCCTGCCCAGCTTGGCGTTGCCGTCCCAGAATCCGTGTCTGCAGCTTCCCTGGGCTGCTGCCGCTGCACCCTTGCTGTGTGGGGCCTCGTCCCAGCCCTGCAATCAGAGTTAAGGTTCTGTCTGTTGAGACACCGTGGCTGCAGGTGAAGATACGTCTTTCCCACAGATACCCCATGCCGTCTGCACCGCAAGATCTGACTGCTTCCTGGGTTCAGGGCTTCTTTCTAGAAGCCTGGGGATCACTGATTCCCCAGAGCCTTCACAGAGGCCAGACATCTGCATGTGTAGGAAAGTGCTGTTGGAGGCACAACATTCAGGCAGGCCAGTTACGGTCCCTCCAAACCTTCAGACCCTCCAAGGGCTGTACGAGCTCACCTTTCATCTGGTTCTGGATTTAGGTGTTCCCCCCACTAGATGGGACGCACCTCCAGGTGAAGGCTCATTCCTAGGAGTCCAGACACCTATTTCCCCACCTCAGTGTCCGGCAGCTCATAGCAGCCCCTGAACATCTTGGAGGCCATATTCTCCCTGCTGCATCGGGAAAGGCTTTCCTGCTACGGCCACGGTCAGGTTTTCCTTCAATCTCTCTCTTTCTTTCTTTTTTTTAAAGTTTATTTATTTATTTTGTGGGGGCAGGGGAAGAGAGAGACAGACTCCCAAGTAGGCTCTATGCTGCCAGCTCAGAGCCCAATGCAGGGCTCGAACTCACGAACTGTGAGATGACCTGAGCTGAAATCAAAGTCGGATGCTTAACTGCCTGAGCCACCCAGGTGCCCCTCAGTCTCCTTCTCTGAGTGCCTGCCGTGTCCGGTGGTGCTACCAGCTGTGCTCTGACCAGCCCTTCTTTCCCCTTGGAGGCAAAGAGCTGGCTCTGGTAACAATCGTGGTCTAGTTCTATAAGTCTGCAGCAGCTATCAGTCACACAAGCCATTTCAATTCAATTCAGACTCAGTCCTATTTGTTTGAAACTTCGATTCACACTCAGTTCAAAGCCCCTCCCCTGCCAGCCCTCCTGAATAGACCCGCTGGGTGCGCCAGGGGTTCTGGTTCAGGGTATAGCTCCTCCGAGCCCTCTTTTCAGCGAGATGCCATCCTTGGCCTGTCGTAGGCCTGCCCAGCTCGGGTTTAGCAAAGAATCCTGCTAAATTGGTTTATTGAGAATCCCCCCACTCTTGATATCCAATTATGTTGCTCCCCCCTAGACCTTGTTAGCTAACCAAGTTTTTCGTAGTAATTTTCTATCCAATTCCTTCCCGCTGCCCATTGGCTAGAAATCCCCACGTGTCCCTGTTCTGTGTGAAGTGGAGTTCAATCTCTCTCTCCTATTGCAATAGTCTTGGATAAAGTCGTCCTTGCCTGTTGAACTCTGGTGCAATGTTTCTTTAGCAGGTGGCTTGTCGGTCCCACATCCATGCCCCTGCCGCTGCTCTTCCACACCAGTGCTGGGGTGGGGAAGAGACTTCTTATTTTGGGACTGCTCCTGCAAGAGCTAACTCATGGGTGTCAGCGTGGCCACTTGGCAAAGCAGTCACCAGGACAGCAAGAGCGGGGAAAGGCCTGTGAGCGCAAGCAGAGCGCCGGGGGTGCCTAGAGCCGTCAGACTGTGGTGCGGCCTGACCCGAGGGGAGGAGGAGTGGGAGGAATCGAGGCGGGGTGGAGGCATCTTTGGCGTCAGTGCAGTCCTAAGAAAAGTTCAGCAAGGCCACTGGGAGCCCTCTGGCCAAGGCCACCCACCAGGGGCGTCCCACATATCATGAGGATGAGCCCAAAATGTCTATCCTTGTTGCACCAGTCACAGGTGGCGGGGGCCCGTCGGAAGGCTGGCTTTGCTGCGAGCCATGGAACAGTGACCGATTTCAGAGTGTTGCACTTTTGCAGCCATCGGTCAGTTATGCCCCTGCAGGTGGAGACCCACCATGTGCACGTGTCCCATTTTGCTTGGTTACAGCTTACCTGTCATTTGTGGGCTTTCTCTTGACTTCCCCAGAAGTGGACGCTACGGGAACGAGGATTAGGTTCCAGAGATGAACTCTGAAACATGGTTATGATGCCTAAGGGCAGGGGTCCTTGGAAGGGGACTTTGATCCTTATTTCTGCAGGTAGAGAGAATACCTGCTGGAAACGTCAGGGTCTGGAGTAACTTTGTGGAAGTTCATCCCTAACTTCAGACCAGCCCCTTCCACTCTCAGAACACGATACTGCTCCCATCCGTTCAACTTTAGGATGTAGAAAAGTCACCTGGAGAGATTGTTAAAATGCAGATTGTAGGCTCCATTCCAGAGATTAGAATTCAGGTGGGCTGGGTGGGACCCAGGAATCTGTTTTAATAAGCACAGGAGGATTCTGATGTAGTTGTTCACTTGGGGAGCCACTGGGCCAGTCGATAGTGTCTGTATACATCTCTCTCCTATTATGGTGGTCTCAGGCCCAGTGAGAAAGAGGCAGGGAACAGTGAGGGTGTGTGTGGGGGGGGGCGGATTAAGTGACACCTGTCCTGCAACTAAGGGGATTGTCATTATCATTCTCACAAATGTGGAAGAAATGCCTGTCCCAACAAGACACGGGATCTTGCATGAAAATGAAAAGGGATCTGGGGCGCCTGGGTGGCTTAGTCGGTTGAGCGTCTGACTTTCGGTTAGGTCGTGATCTCACAGTTCGTGGGTTCGAGCCCCGCGTCGGGCTCTGTGCTGACTGCCAGCTCAGAGCCTGGAGCCTCTTTCAGAGTCTGTGTCTCCCTCTCTCTCTGACCCTCCCCTGCTCACGCTGTCTCTCTCTCTCTCTCTCTCTCTCAGAAATAAATAAAAATATTTTTTAAAAAAATGAAAAGGGATCACCAGCCAGAACAGAATAGAGAGATGTAAATGAACCAGGAAGCTTGTGGGGAGTACTTTAAGATGAAAATGGATTATGACCGTGTGAACAAGGGTAATGAGAAACACCGGGAGAAGAGATGAGCATCGTGAACGAGACAGAAGGAATTTGGTGAAAAGAAAAACAGATGCTGAGAAAATTGAAAATTCAGTTAAAGTCACACATTAAAACACAGCTAGAGTACTGTCCTCCAAACCCAAACAAATGATCAGATGAGAGATGTGACATGAGAGGATGGAAACCACCTACCAGCAGCCTGGGGAACAAAACAGCACTGTTGAAGGAGTTGAAGAAACCACCCATGGGTAGAATGTTCCCTACCACCAAAGGCAAAATAACATGCTAATTATGGTGGGTGAAGAATGGGGCTGACGAGCTGACTCAGTCAACTGGAGGAGTAACGTGAAGCAGCCCATGTATAAGAACCAATAAAACAAGGTGCAGAATAAATGGCTCCACATCAAAGCGTCCTACAAATGATTAGGCAGGAACAAGTGACAATGTGTTACGGCATTGTGCAGACGCCTTCTGGAAAGGTGGTAGGAGACTTGCCCCAATTATTGCTGCAGATGGATCTTATTTATCCCCTGCATGACAAGACATAAAAAAAGTCAGAGGTGTCTGGGTGGTTCAGTTGGTTAAGCGTCCGACTCCCAGTTTCCACTCAGGTCATGATCTCACAGTTTGTGGGATCAAGGCCCGCGTTGGGCTCTGCGCTGACAGTGTGGAGCCTGCTTGGGATTCTCTCTCTCCCTCTCTCCCTGCTCCTCACCCCGCCTAAAAAAAAAGTAAAGACTAACAAGGAAGGCTTTATAGTCTTGCTCTAAAATGTCAATTGGCAGGTTTTACAAGAACTTAATAGTAACAGGGAATCTGAGGAGACGTCCAGGGAAAATGGACAACGAGGCCCAGATGAAGTCCAGCTGTGCCACTCAGAGTGAATAGAACAGGAAAGGATTTCAATTTTTTAATTACAGAAATTTTCAGCTAAGGAAGAGTGCTTCCCCAAACCGGACAGGACAAAATTACAGCAGGTACAAACAACTGTAACCTCTTCCAAGGACTTGGCAATGATAAAATTAGTAACTGAGATTTTAAGTCAGTCACTTCTTATTGACTAGGAGGACTTTGTCGCAGGGCTTGAAGCTAGCCCAAGCTAGTGTAAGCTGACAAAAAAGAAGGCATTCGTTAGAAAGCAACAGAGGAGGGGCGCCTGGGTGGCTTAGTCGGTTAAGTGTCCGACTTTCGCTTAGGTCATGATCTCGCGGTTCGTGGGTTCGAGCCCTGCATCGGGCTCTGTGCTGACTGCCAGCTCAGAGCCTGGAGCCTGTTTCAGTCTGTGACTCCCTCTCTCTCTGACCCTCCCTGCTCACGCTGTCTCTCTCTCTCTCTCTCTCTCTCTCTCCTAGAAATAAATAAAACATTAAAAAAAAAAAAAGAAAGCGACAAAGGAGTCCCCTAGCATCAAAGGACAGGGATGCAGTGAGCCCACAGGAAGAAAAGCCGAGGTCCTCAGACGTCTTGTCTCTCTCTTGCCTTCTGCTTTCTGCTTTTCCCTGTGCGTCTCTGTATTTTTTTTCTTTCTAGGGTTGTAGGTCTTTTCGTTACAGATTTGTAATGGCTTTTTGTTTAGCTTTAGTCTCTCCCTGAAGACCAGCGGAGCTAGTCTCAGCACCAACATTTCCCTTCACCGCCTAGACTGTGAAATGGATGTGGGTCCTTTAAATGTTTCCTTCGCCAGCTGGCACGATGCTAAGCCTTGTCGGCAGAGGGTGCCAGAGAGATACTGGAGGAGGAGAGGAGTTGTGCCTGGGGTTCGCTAGTGCTTGCTGGCAGGCTCTCAAGGCTCCCTGGCAGAGCGCCGCAGCGCAGGTGCGAGCGGGGGTTTCAGGTCTGGCTACCGCAGCCCGAGCAGCTCTTCCTACACCGGATTCCCGCGCCGCACACGGCCTCCCCCGGGCCCGGCTCCCGCACAGCATGACGACCCGCAGCGCCCAGTGGCCGGTGGCCTCTCCTGGCAACAACCTCTTCTTGCGCCCTGTGGATTTGTAACCTTGGAGTTTCCAGGGTGAAATCTGAAACGGGCCCCTGCACATGGGAGGCAAGGGCAGACTGAAGAAGAGGCAGACCCCTCCAGATTGGGAGGTGGCAGTTTTAATAAGCAAGGGAACTCGCATATGAGGGTTGGCTTGGTCAGCTGCAAAGTGAGCAGATCTCTGCACCCACCTGTCAGAGCCTTAAAAGTTTATACAGAGGCCTTAACTGGGTCCAGTCATGTCTACCAGAGGGTACATCCAGTCATTATATCCAGACATCTCAACAGCACATTACAATCTCAAGTCTGTGCCCTTGAGGCAGCTTTTAGGGCAGGAAAGCAGACAGAACGCGTACTTCATGGACAGGGGAGGTGGAGAAGAGCCTCAATCGCCTGGGTCCAGCTCGTGGGTCAAATGGCATCCATGTCCTCTCAGTGACCTTCTCCAGTGTCTTACCTCTTGTGACTGGCTCTTATAATGATCTGTGCACTGGTCAAGTGCCCTGAGCAGTCAGGGTTTTACCAGCATAGATGTGGCGTGTTTGGTGACTATCTGGCCGCACTGGAGGCAGATGCCACAGAAATAGTTTAGGCACATGCAAGAAGAAACACAGATTAAGACCATGATTTCCAAAATATGTAATAATTAAAAACTTTTTAAATGTTTTTTATTTATTTCTGAGAGAGAGAGAGAGACAGCATGAGCAGGGGAGGGTCAGAGAGAGAGGGAGACACAGAATCCGAAACAGGCTCCAGGCTCTGAGCCAGCTGTCAGCACAGAGTCCGATGTGGGGCTTGAACCCATGAACTGAACCGTGACCTGAGCTGAAGTCCGACGCTTGACTGACTGAGCCACCCAGGCGCCCCCAAAATAAGTAATAATTTTTAAAATTAAGAGCCCAATGATCTGAATCATTGATTTATTAAGTCCTCTAGGTTGGAGGTCAGATAACTCAGGATATTTATTTGTTTCTTTATGTGATTTAATAAAGATGGTACATTAGCAGATTTATCAGGTATTAACACAAGCATTTTGTTTAGATAATGGCATAGATGCTTTCTTGAGAGGCAGTGAGAATGTTCACCTGATCCTGGAGGATAGACTTTTTCTTTTTTAAGGTTATTTATTTTGAGAGAGAGAAAGAGAGAGAGAGAGGGAGACAACAAGTGCATGCTCCAGCGGGGGAAGGTCAGAGAGGGAGAGAGAATTCCAAGCAGTTTCCAAGCTGTGCAAAGTTTCCAAGTCAGTGCAGAGCCTGAAACAGGGCTCGATCGCAGGAACCATGAGATGATGACCTGAGTGGAGATCAAGAGTTGGATACTTAACCGAATGAGCCACCCAGGTGCCCCTAGCTTTTTTCATTAGAGATATTTTAGTGCTCAGTAAGGGCAGGCTCTTTCCTTATTGGCTGACATTTAAGGCTTGCTTGGCGGATTCAGTAAGTGCTTCTTGGTGTGCCACGATGTCTTCCGGGCCAGTGGAAGGAAAATGGTGGCCAGATGAGCATACCCGTAGAGAACAGAACATGCCCATCTGGCCTTGAGGAGAATGGGGTTGGCAACTGCTATTAGGATGGGGCGGATTCTCCTTTGTGTCCAGGGAAAAGCCAGAGTGCAGTGGCCCAATCACCCAGCTGGAAGCCGCGGCCAAAGATCTGTGCTACATACACTGCATTCCATTCAGGTAGGTGTTGTGACCAGTCAGTGTCAAACTAGTTGTTATCCTTCAGTGTGACAGAATGACTGCATAGTTCCAGCGACATCCATCCCATATTTCTGGTACAGCCGGGTTGGTTATGTTTAGAGTGGTTTTTCTGTTCGCAACGTAGGGGTGCCTGGTGTTCCAGGGCTCAAATGTCCATAGCCTGGGGTGAGCCATGTGAATATATCCCAAATATGAGCATAGTCACCCATGGCTCAAATGGTATTTTTTTTCTTTTAGACCACTTTATTGAGATATAATTCACATATGATAAGCTGTATGTATTTCACGTATGCGATTTGATGAGTTTGGAGATAAGTACACATCTGTGAAACCATCACTACAATCTATGCAATAAAACTATCTGTCGCCTCCAAAAGTTTCCTCCTGCCATGATGATGATGATCATGATGACCATGATGATCATGATGATGATGATGATCATCTGTTTGTGTGTGTGTGTGTGAGATAAGAATTTTGAACATAAGACCTACCTTCTTACCAAATTTTAAACGTACAATTCACTGTTATTAACTGTAGGTTCTGTTGCTGCATGGTATATCTCTAAGACTTATTCATTTTACATTACTGACACTTTGTACTCTGCCTAATACTTCATGTTCCCCCAGCCCCAGCCCCTGGTAATCACCATTCTATTCTCTGCTTCTGAGCTGGACTGTTTTAGATTCCTCATATAAGTGGAATCATGTAGTAACAAATGGTATTTTTTAGGACCCTTTTGGCCAGCAGTTTGATGGGCTGCCTGTGTAGTTTGATTGGCAGGAAAATACTACTCATGTCCAGTGTTACAGACGCTGTATGCCAGAGGCCAGATTTTTGGAGTAGTATTGGTGACATCAGATGAATTAAGAGTACTAGTCCTGACTTGTTCTTTTTTAAATGTACTGCTTTAGACCTCTTTAAAAATTTTTTTTTAATGTTTTTTTTTATTTTTGAGAGGGGGAAAAAGAGACAGAGCGTGAGCGGGGGAGGGGCAGGGAGAGAAGACACAAAATCTGATGCAGGCTCTAGTCTCTGAGCTGTCAGCACAGAGCCCTTTGTGGGGCTCAAACTCTTGATCATGACCTGAGCTGGAGTCAGACACCTAACTGACTGAGCCATCCAGAGGTCCCAAGGACTTTTTAGTCCATTCCCCAGAGTGGTGACAATCCTGATGAGCTAGAAAGGGGCAGCTGCTCATATATCCAACGTAGATTGATTCTTTTGTTGGGCATACAAGTGGGCCCACTGTGGAAAGGTATTTATATTAGAAGTCTGTCTCATGAATGGACACCTTACAGGCAGCCAATGTGTAAGGCTGACAAGACAGTTATTTAACAGGAAGTTGTATGGGAAAGTCTCTCCCCTTTCTCTAAGAATTACACGCATAGCCTGATTGTTAGATGTTAATGTGGCTGTAGCTTTAGAAATTGGACCTGGTTATATATACCATGCTGTTGGCTGGGGAAGGAAGCAGGCAGGACTGGAGGCGGGATATGCCAGACCACGACCCTCACCTTCTCCCCTCCTTCAGTGGTGCATGTTCTATTCCGGGTATAGTGTGTTTCAACAGGTCTGGCTTATAGCAGGATGATGGGATCCCATTAGAGACTGAGCAGTTCCCTTTCACCCAGGGTTGGGAAGTATTCATCTATCCTGGTGGACTGTATAATTGAGAATCCCATACACAATGCCTTCCCCAGGCCCGATTGGGCTTGATGTTCTCAGCATCATAGCACAGTGATCCACGGTGGGACTCAGGGCAATGGCTGTCTCCCTCGACTTTTATACCTTTACGATATTGGAGGCCTTGGCAGGGGTTTCTAGTTTGGCATATTGGGTAATAGGCCCTACTGTTGATCCTTTAAATGTATTAAAGCCTTTAAGTGTCCGACTTCTGCTCAGGTCATGATCTCACGGTTCATGAGTTCGAGCCCCACACTGGGCTCTGTGCCAACAGCTCAGAGCCTGGAGCCTGCTTCAGATTCTGTGTCTCTCTTTCTCTCTGCCCCTCCCCTGCTCATTCTCTATCTCTGCCTCTCTCAAAAAGAAATAAACAACTTAAGAAAATGAAATGTATTAAAGCTTGGGATAGTACTTTAGTCTGCTTGGCCAGGTGGTTTTACTTGTTAGTAATTTAATCTGCTGCTCTAATATTTCTTTTTTTCTGATCAGTCCTGCTGCTTGCAGGTTACAGGGGAGATGGGGCTTCTAAATGTCATGATCTTTTGTCCCCTCTTAGATAACATGGCCTTTGAAATGTGATCCTTGATCATTTTTTATTTGATGAGGGTATCTGTACCTGGTGCTCAGCTTCTATAATCCCCTGTTGGTAGAAGCCTGGTTTTCACAGCCACAGAGGAAAACTTGGATGAGGCCAGACATAGTGCCCACATGAACCAAGGCATATTTAGAATCCTTACTCAGATGGAGTGGGCAAATATAACCAATTTGCCAATCCTTCACCATCTGGGGACTCTGATGGATGGTCCCAGACTCCTTTGGCAGGTGACTTGAGTGTTGTTGAGTACACAGAGCATTTATTACTGCATTAAGCAAGCCACTGCATCTTAAGGGCGATCTGACATCCTTGGTAATACGCCATTTAATCTGGGTGTTGCGGTGGCCTCTCTATGTGTCCACTGTGTTGTATCTACTAAAGAGTCAGTTGCGAGGGCTTTTACCCAAGCTAGGGAATCAGTCTCCCAATTGCCCTATGAACTGGGATGTGGAAGACAGTGAGGACTATCTCAGGTTCTTGCAGGTAAATCTTCTTGACCCCATAAGGGCTTATCTATGATCATCTACACCTTTGCTTTTCATTGTCTAAGCCATAGGGTTAGTCTCCTTAAACTCAACTGTCAATATGAAGGGTTAATGGCCAGGGCTAGTCAGTCAGTGATTACCAGCTAAATGACTGAGTTCAGCCCACTGGCTGCTGTGGTTCATTTCTGTTTCCATCCAGATGGTGTCAGTGTTGGGCTGAATAGCCTCTGCACTCCATATGGGAGAGTTCCCATGACTAGATCTATCAGGCATTAGCAGGAATTTTCCTCATTCCCTCTGCAGGGGCTGCCGCGGGAATAGGGGTGGGAGCGTTTGGAGGATCTATATGTTCTATTCGGCCTAGTAGCACCCACATTTCTAGAGACAGTGGGCTGGTGGACAGGGTACTCCTTTGCTGTCCATAGGCATAATCACTTAGTCAGACTGGGAGTCCGAGCCATGGCAGAAGTGGGTCAATGGAACATGTTCTCTATCCATCCCTTGATAGAAAGGGAAGCCTTAATATGTTATGCTTTTTCTTTGTGAGACAATCTATCTGCAGGAGCACTGTGTACACTGCTAGGAGCCGTTGCTCTATGGAGGTATACCAGGTTTTTCCTCTTTCCAGAACTGAGACCAAAATCCTAGAGGTATTTTCTCCTTCCATTATCCCCTCTATAGTGCCCAGCCTATACATTCTAGACTCACAGACACATCTGATTCAAATGGTAGCCCTGCTTGAAAGATGTCCAGAGGGGCGCCTGGGTGGCTTAGTCGGTTGAGCATCCGACTTTCGCTTGGGTCATGATCTCGCGGTTCGTGGGTTCGAGCCCCGCGTCGGGCTCTGTGCTGACTGCCAGCTCAGAGCCTGGAGCCTGTTTCAGTCTGTGACTCCCTCTCTCTCTGACCCTCCCCTGCTCGCTCTGTCTCTCTCTCTCTCCTTGAAATAAAAATTTAAAAATATTTAAAAAAAAAAAAAAAGATGTCCAGAGCTTTAATCCGTCTGACTAGTATCTTTGCTTTCTCAAAGGTGGCTTGCTGCTCTGCTCACCTGTTACCCACCCTGCCTTTATTTTATTTTATTTTAATTATTTGTTTTTAAATTTCCATCCAAGTTAGTTTGCATATACTCCATCCATGATTTCAGGAATCGATTCCTTAATGCCCTGTACCAATTTTGCCCCCCCCGACCCCTCCAGCAATCCTCTGTTTGTTCTCCATATTTAAGAGTCTTTTATGTTTTGTCCCCTCCGTTTTTATATTATTTTTGCTTCCCTTCCCCTATGTTCATCTGGTTTGTATCTTAAAGTCCTCATATGAGTCAAGTCATAGGATATTTGTCTTTCTCTGACTGACTAATCTCGCTTAGCATAATACCCTCTGGTTCCATCCACATAGTTGCAAATGGCAAGGTTTCATTCTTTTTGATTGCTGAGTAATACTCCAGTGTGTGTGTGTGTACCACATTTTCTTTATCCATGCATCCATTGATGTACTTTTGGGCTCTTTCCACACTTTGGCTATTGTCAGTAGTGCTGCTATAAACATTGGGGTGCATGTGCCCCTTTGAAACAGCATACTTGTATCCCTTGGATAAATACTTAGTAGTGCAACTGCTGGGTTGTAGAGTAGTTCTATTTTTAATTTTTTGAGGAACCTCCATACTGTTTTCTAGAGTGGCTGCACCAGTTTGCACTCCCACTAGCAGTGCAGAAGAGATCCTCTTTTTCCACATCCTCACCAACATCTGTTGTTGTCTGAGTTGTTCATGTTAGCCATTCTGACAGCTGTGAGGTGACAGCTCATTGTGATTTTGATTTGTGTTTCCCCACTTATGAGTGATGTTGAGCATTTTTTCATGTGTCAGTTGGCCATCTGCATGTCTTCTTTGGAGAAGTGTCTATTTATGTCTTTTGCCCATTTCTTCACTGGATTATTTGGTTTTTGGGTGTGGGGTTTGATAAGTCCTTTATAGATTTTGGATACTGACCCTTTATCTGATATGTCGTTTGCAAATATCTTCTCCCATTCCATCAGTTGTCTTTTAGTTTTGCTCATTGTTTCCTTTGCTGTGTAGAAGCTTTTTATTTTGATGAGGTCCCTGTAGTTCAGTTTTGCTTTTGTTTCCCTTGCCTCTGGAGACATGTTGAATAAGTAGTTACTGTGGCCAAGGTCAAAGAGGTTTTTGCCTGCTTTCTCCTCAAGGATTTTGATGGCTTCCTGTCTTATGTTTAGGTCTTTCATACACTTTGAGTTTATTTTTGCGTATGGTGTAAGAAAGTGGTCCAGGTTCATTTTTCTGCATGTAGCTGTCCGGTTTTCCCAGCACCACTTGCTGAAGAGCCTGTCTTTATTCCATTGGATATTCTTTCCTGCTTTGTCAAAGATTAGTTGGCCATATGTTTCTGGGTCCATATCTGGGTTCTCTGTTCTATCTGTGTATCTATTTTTGTGCCAGTACCATATTGTCTTGATGATTACAGCTGTATAATACAGCTTGAAGTCTGGGATTGTGATGTCTCTGCCTTTGGTTTTCTTTTTCAAATTTGCTTGGCTATATGGGGTCTTTTCTGGTTCCATTCAAATTTTAAGATTGTTTGTTCTAGTTCTGTGAAGACTGCTAGCTTTATTTTCATAGGTATTACATTGAATATGTAGGTTGGGTAGTATTGACATTTTAACAATATTTGTTCTTCCTATCCAGGAGTATGGAATATTTTTTCCATTTTTTGTGTCTTCAATTTCTTTCATAAGCTTCCTATAGTTTTTGGTGTAAAGATTTTTCACCTCTTTGGTTACATTTATTCCTAGGTATTTTATGGTTTTTGGTGCAATTCTAAATGGGCTCAATTCCTTGATTTCTCTTTTGGTTGTTTCATTATTGGTGTACAGGAATGCAACCAATTTTTGTACATTGATTTTATATCCTGCGACTTTGATGAATTCATAGGTCAGTTCTAGCAGTCTTTTGGTGGAGTCTTTGAGTTTTCCATATAGAGTATCATGTCATCTGCAAAGAGTGAAAGTTTGACCTCTTCCTGGCCGATTTGGATCCCTTTTATTTCTTTGTGCTGTCTGATTGCTGAGGCTAGGACTTCCAATACTATGTTGAATAACAGTGGTGAGAGTGGACATCCTGTCTTGTTCCTGACTTTAGGGGGAAAGCTCTCAGTTTTTCTTCATTGAGGATAATATTATTGTTGGGCCTTTTATATATGGCTTTTATGATCTTGATTTATGTTCCTTCTATCCTTACTTTCTTGAGGGTTTTTATGAAGAAAGGAAGCTGTATTTTGTCGAATGCTTTCTCTGCATCTATTGAGAGGATCATGTGGTTCTTGTCCTTTCTTTTATTGATAGGCTGTATCACATTGATTGTTTTGTGGATATTGAACCAGCCCTGCATTCCAGGTATAAATCCCACTAGGTCATGGTGAATAATTTTTTAAATGTATTGTTGGATCCAGTTTGCTAATATCTGTGGAGGATTTTTGCATCCAGAAATATTTCCTGTCTTCTGTTCATCAGGAAAATTGGTCTATAGTTCTTCTTTTTAGTGGGGTCTTTGTCTGGTTTTAGAATCAAGGTAATGCTGGCTTCATAGAAAGAGTTTGGAAGTTTTCCTTCCATTTCTATTTTTTGGAACAGCTTCAAGAGAATAGATGTTAATTCTTCTTTAAATGTTTGGTGGAATTCCCCTGGAAAGCCATCTGGCCCTGGACTCTTGTTTTCTTGGTAGATTTTTGGTTACTAATTCGATTTCTTTCCTGTATGGGTCTGTTCAAATTTTCTATTTCTTCCTGTCTCAGTTTTGATAGTTTATATGTTTCTAAGAATTTGTCCATTTCTTCCAGATTGCCCATTTTATTGGCATATAATTGCTCCTGATATTCTCTTATTATTGTTTGTATTTCTGCTGTGTTGTGATCTCTCCTCTTTCATTCTTGATTCTATTTGTTTCGGTCCTTTGCTTTTTCTTTTTGATCACACTGGGTAGGGGCTTATCAGGTTTGTTAATTCTTTCAAAGAACCAGCTTCTGGTTTCATTGATCTGTTTTACTGTTTTGCTTTTGTTTGTTTGCTTGTTGTTTGTTTGTTTTGTTTAAATAGCATTGATTTCTGGTTTAATTTTTATTATTTCCTGTCTTCTGCTGCTTTGGGGTTTTATTTGCTGTTATTTTTCCAGCTCTTTATGCTGTAAGGTTAGTTGTGTATCTGAGACCTAGATTTCCCTCTTATGACCGCCTTTGTGCATCCCAGAGGTTTGGGGCTGTGGTGTTATCATTTTCATTGGCTTCTGTGTACTTTTTAATTTCCTCTTTAAGTTCTTGTTTAGCCCATTCATTCTTCTTTTTTTGTTTAATAGTTTATTGTCAAGTTGGTTTCCATATAACACCCAGGGCTCATCCCCACAAGTGCCCTCCTCCATGCCCATCACTCCCCTCCCCCTTCCCCCACTCCATCTGCCCTCAGTTTGTTCTTGGTATTCAAGAGTCTCTCATTGTTTGCCTCCCTCCTTCTCCCCCACTATTTCCCCTCTTCTTCTCCCCCATGGTCCTTCATTAAGTTCCTCCTAATCCTCCTATATGTGCAAATATGTGTTATTTGTCCTTCTCTGCCTGACTTATTTCGCTCTGCATAACACCCTCAAGTTCCATCCACATTGCTACACATGGCCAGATTTCATTCTTTCTCATTGCCATGTAGTATTCCATGGTATAGATAAACCACAACTTCTTGATCTATTCATCAGCTGATGGACACTTAGGCTCTTTCCATGTTTTGGCTATTGTTGAGAGTCCTGCTATGAACATTGGGTTACATGTGCCCCTATATATCAGCACTCCTGTATCCCTTGGGTAAATTCCTAGCAGTGCTATTGCCTGGTCATAGGAGAGTTCTAGTGTTATTTTTTTAAGGAACCTCCACACTGGTTTCCAGAGGGGCTGCACCAGTTTACATTCCCACCACCAGTGTAGGAGGGTGCCCGTTTCTCCACTTCCTTGCCAGCATCTATAGTCTCCTGATTTGCTCATTTTAGCTACTCTGACTGGCGTGAGGTGGTATCTCAGTGTGGTTTTGAATTGTATTTCTCTGATGAGGAGGGACGCTGAGCATCGTTTCATGTGTCTGTTGGCCATTTGGATGTCCTCTTTGGAGAAGTGTCTGTTCATGTCTTTTGCCCATTTCTTCACTGGATTATTTATTTTTTGGGTGTGGAGTTTGGTGAGTTCCTTATAGATTTTGGATACTAGCCCTTTATCTGACATGTCATTTGCAACTATCTTTTCCCATTCCGTCAATTGCCTATTAGTTTTACTGATTGTTTCCTTTGCTGTGCAGAAGCTTTTAATCTTGATGAGGTCCTGATAGTTCATTTTTGCTCTTGATTCCCTTGCCTTTGGGGATGTGTCAAGTAAGAAATTGCTGTGGTTGAGGTCAAGGAGATTGTTTTCAGCTTTCTCCTCTAGGGTTTTGATTGTTTCTTGTCTCACATTCAGGCCCTTTATCCATTTTGAGTTTATTTTGGTGTATGGTGTGAGAAAATGATCTAGTTTCATTCTTCTTCATGTTGCTGTCCACTTCTCCCAGCACCATTTGTTAAAGAGGCTGTCTTTTTTCCATTGGATACTCTTTCCTGCTTTTTCAAAGATTAGTTGGCTGTACACTTTTGGGTCCAATTCTGAGTTCTCTATTCTGTTCCATTGGTCTATGTGTCTGTTTTTGTGCCAATACCATACTGTCCTAGTGATGACAGCTTTGTAGTAGAGGCTAAAGTCTGGGATGGTGATGCCATTTTGGTGTTCTTCAATATTACATTGGCTATTCGGGGTTTTTTGTGGTTCCATACAAATTTGAGGATAGTTCTAGTTTTGAGAAGAATGCTGGTGTAATTTAATTGGGTTTGCATTGAATGTGTAGATTGCTTTGAGTAGTAATGACATTTTAACTATATTTATTTTTCCAATCCATGAGCACGGAATGATTTTCCATTTCTTTGTGTCTTATTCAATTTCCTTCATAAGTTTTCTAAGGTTTTCATCATACAGATATTTGTATCCTTGGTTAGGTTTATTCCTAGGTATTTTATGGTTTTTTGTGCAATTGTGAATGGGATCCATTTTTGATTTCTCTTTCTGCTGCTTCATTGTTGGTGTATAAAAATGCAACCGATTTCTGTAAGTTGATTTTGTATCCTGCAACTTTGCTGAATTCATGGATCAGTTCTAGTAGGCTTTTGGTGTAGTCTGCCGGATTTTCTATGCAGAGTATCATGTCGTCTGCGAAAAGTGAGAGTTTGACTTCTTCTGTGCCAATTCTGATGCCTTTGATTTCCTTTTGTTGTCTGATGGCTGATGCTAGGACTTCCAGCACTATGTTAAACAACAGTGGTGAGAGTGGACATCCCTGTTTCATAGCCTTATCTCAGGGGAGTGTGCTGGTATGATCTCAATTCTTTTATATTTATTGAAGGGCTGCTTTATGTCCCAGTATGTGATCTATGTTGGAGAATGTGCCATGCGCACTGGAGAAGAAAGTGAATTCCATGGCCTCAGGATGTAGAGTTCTAAATATATCTGTCAGATCCATCTGGTCCAATGTGTCATTCAAGTCCATTATTTCTTTAGTGATTTTCTGTCTGGTTTATCTATCCATTGCTGTAAGTGGAGTATTAAAGTCCCCTGCTATTAGCACATTCTTATCTATAAGATTGTTTCTGTTTGTGATTAATTGTTTTAAATATTTAGGTGCTCCCATATTCAGTGCATAGACATTTATAATTGTTAGTTCTTCCTGATGGATAGACCCTGTAATTATTATATAATGCCCTTCTTCATCCCTTGTTATTGTCTTTAATTTAAAGTCCAGTTTGTCTGATATAAGTATAGCTACTCCAGCTTTCTTTTGACTTCCAGTAGCATGATATATATTTCTTCATCCCCTTACTTTAAATCTGAAGGTATCTTCCAGTCTAAAATGTGTTTCTTGTAGACAGCAATAGATGGATTTTTTTTTTTAATCTAATCTTCTACCCTATGTCTTTTGTTTGGAGCATTCAGCCCATTTCCATTCAGTGTTATTATTGAAATATATGAGTTTAGAGTCATTATGTCCTTTGTGGGATTCATGCTTGTGGTGGTGTCTCTGGTGTCTTGCATTCCTTGCATCATTTCCTCAGAGAGGCCCCCTCAGCATTTCTTGTAGGGCTGGTTTAGTGGTGACAAATTCTTTCAATTTTTGTTTATCTGAAAGACTTTTATCTCTCCTTCTATTCTGAATGAGAGGCTTGCTGGATAGAGGATTCTTGGCTGCATATTTTTTCTGTTCATCACATTGAGGACATCCTGCCATTCCTTTCTGGTATGCCAAGTTTCAGTGGATAGGTCTGTCACCACTCTGATAGGTTTCCCTTTGTATGTTAGGGCCCTTTTCTCCCTAGCTGCTTTCCAAATTCTCTCTGTCCTTATATTTTGCAAGTTTCACTATGCAGAAGATCGATTCAAGTTATGTCTGAGGGGAGTTCTCTGTGCCTCAGATACATCAGGGTCAAGCTGCTATACAACCTGATTGTGTTCAGGAAACATAGCAACTTCAGGTCTGCAGTGTCCACGCCAGTGCCGTTTCATTGGGCTGCCACTACGTGCTGACGCGGACGCTTCCCTTGTCCGGGCCTCTGCTGCCATGGATGGTGCCGGGAGCGCTGCAGCGCAATTTTTTTTTCCTGGCGCCTTCTGGGACTGGAGGCACCTAGTTCAAAGTCAGCAACCAAGCCAAAGCTAAAAAACACTCTTTCCAAGCCAAGGTTTTTCTCTTCTCTAGTGATGGTTCTATGAGCAATCTCAGCTTTTCTTTCCTTTCCCCTGGACTCGCGGCAGCTCACCACTGATCACCAGTTTATCAGTCACCGCCACTGAATGCAAGCCAGGTTCCCTCCCCTCCCTCTGTATGTCTGGGTCCCGTCCCGCTTTTATCTTCCCCAGTTCGCACTCACACACTTATGAGGTTTCCTTCCCAGTGTATTCTGTCTCTTTCTCTTCCCAAACTCCTGTGGCTCAGTGTCCTATGACTTCAGGCCTTCTTTGTTTGAGAGATGGGTGCAGGCGAAATGCATGGAGCTCCCAACTTCTCCGCCATCTTGCCCCTTACCGCCAGCCCATTCATTCTTTAGTAGGAAGGCCTTTAGTCTCCAAGTATTTGTTATCTTTTCACATTTTTTCTTGTGGTTGACTTTGAGTTTCATAGCATTGTGGTGTGGTCTGAAAATATGCATGGTATGATCTTGATCTTTTTGTACTTGTCGAGGGCTGATTTGTGTCCCAGTATGTGATCTATTCTGGATGTCGTTCCATGTGCACTGGAGAAGAATGTATATTCTGCTGCTTTAGGATGAAATGTTCTGAATATATCTGTTAAGTCCATCTGGTCCAGTTTGTCATTCAAAACCATGTTTCTTTATTGAATTTCTGTTTAGATGACCTGTCCATTCCTGTAAGTGAGGGTGTTGACGTCCCCTATTATTATGTTATTATTATCAATGAGTTTATGTTTGTGATTAATTGATTTATATATTTGGGTTCTTCCACATTTGGAGGGTAAATGTTTGCAATTGTTAGGTCTTCTTGGTGGATAGACCCCTTAATTATGATATAATATCCTTTTCCATCTCTTGTTATAGTCTCTATTGTAAAGTCTAGATTGTCTGATAGAAGTATGGCTACTCCAGCTTTCTTTTGGTGATCATTAGCATGATAGATTGTTCTCCATCCTCTCACTTTCAATCTGAAGGTGACTTTAGGTCTAAAGTGGGTCTCTTGTAAATAGCATATAGCTTGTTTTCTTTTCCATTCTGTTACCCTTTGTCTTTTGATTGGAACATTTAGTCCATTGATGTTTAGAGTGAGTACTGAAAGATACGAATTTATTGTTATTATGTTGCGTGTAGAGTTGGAGTTTCTGGTGGTGTTCTCTGGTCCTTTCTAGTCTTTTTTTGCTTTTTTCCCTTCTTTTTCTCATCTTTTCTCCCCTCAGAGAGTCCCTCTTAAAATTTCTTGCAGGGCTGGTTTAGTGGTCATGAACTCCTTTAGTTTTTGTTTGTCTGGGAAACTTTTTATCTCTCCTTCTATTTTGAATGATAGCCTTGCTGGATTAAGAATTCTTGGCTTCATATTTTTCCAATTCAGCACATTGAATATATCCTGCCACTCCTTTCTGGCCTGCCAAGTTTCTGTGAATAGATCTGCTGCAAACCCAATCTGTCTTCCTTTGTAGGTTAAGAACTTTTTTTCCCTTGCTGCCTCCATGATTGTTTCCTTGCCTGAGTTTTTTTTTTTTTAATTTGACTATGATATGCCTTGTTGATGGTTGGTTTTGGTGAATCTAATGGGAGTCCTCTGTGCTTCCTGGATTTTGATGTCTGTGTCTTTCCCCAGGTTAGGAAAGGTTTCCCCTATGATTTGCTCACATAACCCTTCTATCCCTTTTTCTCTCAAGCTTCTAGGACCCCCTATGATTCTGATGTTGTTGCTTTTTAATGAGTCACTGATTTCTCTAATTCTTAAATCATGCTATTTTACCTTAGTCTCCTTCTTTTTTTTCTGCTTCATTATTCTCCATAAGTTTGTCCTCTGTATCATTGATTTGCTGCTCATCCATCTTTGCTGCTTTGGCCACTAATCAAGATTGCAGCTCAGGTGTAGCATTTTTTATTTCATCCTGACTAGATTTTACTTCTTTTGTCTCCGTGGAAAGGGATTCTAATCTGTTTTCAACCCCAGCTAGTATTCTTGTTATCATGATTCTAAATTCTGGTTCAGACATCTTGCTTGTATCTGTGTTGATTAAGTCCCTGGCTGTGATTTCTTCCTGTTCTTTCTTTTGGGGTGAATTCCTTCATTTCATCATTTTGAAGGAAGAAAATGAATTAATAAGGTAAAAAAATTAAATTAAAAAAGTTAAAACACACACACACACAAATCAAATAAATGATGCTAGCTCCTAGGTGTGTTTTTGTCTGGGTTTTGAAAGGAGCTCGATAGATTAGAGAAAAAAGGGAAAGATAAGAAAAAGAAAGGAAGAAAAAGGAAAAAAGGAACCGTTTGAAAATTTGAAAAAATGAGTACAATGAAATAGAATAAAATGAAATGATGGAAGTAAAATAGAATTTGAAAAATTTACCAAAAAAGTTTAAAAATGTAGAAAAAACTAAAGAAAATTATTATTATTTTTTTAATATTTTTATTTATTTCTAGGAGAGAGAGAGAGAGAATGAGCAGGGGAGGATCAGAGAGAGAGGGAGTCACAGACTGAAACAGGCTCCAGGCTCTGAGCTGGCAGTCAGCACAGAGCCCGACGCGGGGCTCGAACCCACGAACCGCAAGATCATGACCTAAGCGAAAGTCGGACCCTTAACCAACTAAGCCACCCAGGCACCCCAAAGAAAATTATTTTTAATATAATTTTTTCTCTTTCTGTATTCAAGAATAAGAAAATAAAACAAATTGAATAGATGGACCAGTAAACACACTGAAATATGATTGATATTACATCGTTTTCCCCTAAAAGTCAAACTATAAAGCACTTGATAGTCTGTAAACTAACCAGGCAGAGAGACTTGTGCTGTTCCTGAAGAGCGAGGTTGGCCTGGTTAGGTGGGGCTTAGTGTAATGGCTCTGTTCTCCACTAGATGGCTTTTCTTAGTTTACTGGGGTGGATGGTTGTGGTGCTTTTAAGTGTGTAGGCACATGCGCGGGAGGTTTGAAAATGGCATTACTCAGCTCTTTTATCAGAACTCTGTTCTCCCCAGAACAGCAATCGTGCACCCCTCCTTTTTTTCTGGCTCCAGTCCACTCCTGGCTTTTACACTGTCTGTGACCAAGCTGTCAGGTTGCCAGGTGGTACCTCCCTCCTGAGTTTTAACTCAGGCGTGGCCGTGTTTCCCGACCCCTCACTTCTGAGAGATTGTGGCTTTGACCTGCTCAGACCTTCTGAGGGAGGGTCTGACGGGCATGTGCCCGCCCATTCCCAGGAACATTCGGGAGACTGTGCTGCTGTCAATGCCCAGAGCCTACAGCTGGGTGCCAGCCCGTCCCAGAAAAAGTTCACGTGATAGTTGAGTGGCCGTGTTTCAGGGATTATGGAAAATCACAACACACCTCTGGAACCAGGTTTCCCACTTAAGACCTTGTTCCAGCACCAGCGAATGTGGTTGTTCTCCAGGGTCCACTGGGACGTTTGCCTATGGGGAGCCACACAGCCTCTTTCAAATGTCCTCCCAGCAGGGGAACTGCCCCTCCCCATGTGGCCCAAAGAACCACCAGACTTCACTCTACTTCTGGGGAGTCGCCCTTTCCACCAGAGCACTGCCAGTTATCGAGCTGCAGAGTTTCAGACTCCGTGATTCCCCTATTTATAGAATGGGATTTAAACCCTCTCCTTTCCTTCCTTTTTTTGTTCAGTCCCTTGCATACTGTCTTTTCTCTCCAGCTGCTTTGGGGGGTGGGGATGCTTTCCCGTACTTCCCTCCCCCCCCCCCCCGCGTCCCATCTTCATCCTCTCTCTGCAAACAAAAACAATTCCTTGCCCTCTGTGGCTTCTCTTTCTCCCAGTTCACCTCTCCACACCGCATACCTGCTGAGTTCAGTGGTTCAGGTTGTGCAGACTGCTATGTTAATCCTCAAATTGGTTTTCTAGGTGTGCGGGATGGGTTAGTGTTGATCTGGCTGGATTTCAGGGAGGAGAGATGCAAAACACCTTTCATACTGTTCTGCCATCTTGGCTCTTCCCCACCACCCCGCTTTTGTTTTGTTTTGTTTTGTTTTAAGAGATAGAGGCACTGTGTCAGATGGGGAATAAAAGTCCTCCAAAACTCCCAAATCCCTACAAAGGCTTGCATTTCTTTTATCTTGTTAGGGGTTGGATAGGCTTATATCTTAGCAATCACAGCTTCTGGAACAACATGTGTCTTACCTGACCAAACAATTCCCAAAAACTTTATGGCATTATTTGTGCCTTGAATATTTAGTGAATTCATCTTTTCCCTTGCAGACGTTCCAACAAAATCTGCAGAGGGTCCTGTAGCAGAGGTGAGTCTTCACATGTTAACAGTATAATGGGCCCATTTTATTGTTGTGGGGAAGGAGAACAGGGACAGGTCTCACGTTACCACCCCATGACATACTGGAGGGCTGTGCAGGTAGCCTTGAGGAAGCACTTGGAAGATGCATTGCTGCCTCTTCTCATGTGAAAGCAACTTAATCTTATGACTCTGTAGCAAGGGATATATGCAAAAAAGCATTTGCTAAGTCCAGTACAGCATGGTCCACTCCTAGGACCATGGCCAAAGTATCTAAGGCGATGGCAATATTGGACACAGCGACATGGATGGGTGACATTATCTTATTCATTTCTTGGTAGGCCATGGTCACCTGCCATGGGCCTCTGGCTTTTCTATTGGTCATACCAGGCTACTGAAAGCACTATGGGCAAAGGCTGTAATAACCATTTGGTGCAGTTCTTGGAGTTTCTCCTCTTTCGCTATGCTCCTAGGCAATATATGCTCTTTGACGATTACCGGTTTTCTCAGGGGTAGTAGACTTATTAGTTTCCAGTTGTCATTCCCGCTTAGTACTGATTTGATTACTCTAACCCAGAGGTGGAATTCATTGATGGTGGCTTGCAGAGTTTGACCTTGTAGGATAAGCCCAATATACTCTTTGGTATTGGAGAGATACCAGTTCTCATGGATCTTTTTTACCATAATTATTTGCCCTCCCTAACCACTGATGACATTGAGGGGACCAGAAAACTTCTGAGGGCTACCATATATGAGAGTACCTTTGACTTCAGTATCAGCTGGAACCATCATCTTTTGTTTATTTCTGGGGGACTAGCAAATAGTGAGCCCAACCTGAGACCTCTGATTGCCTCTAATGGCCCCACCTGGAGGCAGTCTTGGCTTGTATTTTATATGTGGGGCACGGGAAGCACCCACTCTGAATGGGATTGTATCTCTGAGGCGTCTGCTGGAACAGGTAGGGCATCAGGGATGGTAGGAGCAGGTAGGGCAGGCCTGAACTGTTGATCAGGTTTTAAGTATTTTCCATAGGTCGGTCAGCCAGCATGGAATTGGGATGTTGGTCTGTCTCTCTAGGTGGGGTCCTGGCAACAAGGAGGTCAAACCATATTTTTTCTTGGTTACTTTTATCACACTCTTTTTTTTTAATGTTTATTTATTTATTTATTTTGAGAGAGAGAGAGACAGAGGAGAGAAAGAGAGAGGAGAGAATCTGCACTGCCAGAGCAGAGCCCAGTGCAGGACTCAATCCCACGAACCGTGAGATCATGACTTGAGCCAATATCAAGAGTCAGATGCTCAACCAGCTGAGCCACCCAGGCACCCCTTTTATCACACTCTTTGCAGCTGACTGAGATAGCCTCTTGGTGTTCTTAGCTCTCTCTGTCTCGGGTCTTTCCCACAGCCTATACCAGTTCTGGGATTTGCCAGTTTCCCCCAGATTAGCAAAGGATTGCCCAACATCACAAATGTCTTGTCCCTCGACTGGGTTCAGCATGGATATTAGTGCCCCCTAGCAGGTGCTGGGGAAAAACTGGAGTATCTTGGTTTTCATTTCTGCAGTGAACGTGGCCCAGTCAGGGTTTTTGAAGACAGGGGCATAGATTGCCTGTCTCATTCCCAACTCCCTAAGAATTTGTACTGCCACTATAGATGTGCAGGGTCCCACGTGCCAGGGGAATCCTCTCATTGGATCAAGCCTAGAATAATCCAATCTATAAGGGAGGGAGTACCCTGGGCCCCCGAGCACCATGCAGATGTTGCCGGAGGGCAGGGTGTACAGTGATGTTGCTTTGCCTCCTGTCCAGAGAAATGCATCATGCCGGTAGGACACAGCCGCCCTCACCATGCCTGGACACTTTCTCCTGATTCTTGTAGAACTCTGTAGCTATGTCAATAAGCTCAGCGGAGTATTTTCTCTCACCATGGACATTTCCTGAACTGGGGGCGGCCCTGCTGGCTGGGGTTGCTATTGCTGTGCTTTTGTTTCTTCTGTTTTGGGGAGCAGTCGGCATGGGGTGTTTCATCCACTTCAATGTCAGTCACCATAACATCCTCCTCTTTGCCCTCCTCATTTTCCCAGAGGGAAATAGTGTCCTACTCAGGCTTTGCCTTGAGCACTTGAACTCTAATCCGAGGCAGCTTGTGCCCTCCCAGCTTTGCAAAAGGAAGGATGAGGTCACTTGCAGTCCTTCTCTCACCTCCCCTCTCCTTCCAAGCTTCTAACTTGAGCGTCAGTCTCTGGTCAGGCTTGGGTGGCCAGCCCCCCCACGCGGCCTCACGCTTCCCTTCTCTGTAGCCATACACTCTTCCCAGTTTCACCAACATGCACACCAGAGCAGCTGGCCTTCTCTGGGTGGCCCTGCACGCAGGTGGCTGTCCACAAGCATCTGACACACGCAGAGGTTGACCACCGGCTGCCGTTTCCCCGCGGGTGCCTCCCTGCCAAGGTCCCTTTCTTTGGTCTCCTGGCTGAGTCGCCAGTGTTAGTTCGCACCCTCAGGAGCCTCGGGTGAAATGCGAAGCTGCTCTCCCTATAGGGAGGGCAAGGAGGGACCAAAGAAAGAAGTAGATGGCTCCAGATCAGTAAGTGGCAGGTTTAAAAGCAAAGGAACTTAGGAGGCTTGTCTTGCATGGCCGTGAGACCAGCGTAGCTCCATATCTACCAGACAGAATCTTTAAAGTTCATACAGAGACCTTAACTGGGTGCAGTACGTAAACTGCCACGATGGTCTCAACAACACACTGCTGTCTCAAGTCCCTGCAGTGCCCTGTGGGGCAGGCAGGTGGCACGTGCATTCCAAGGACAAGGGAGTGGGGGAGGGGCCTCTGATTGCCTGAGTCCAGCATGGGGGTCAACTAGCAGTGTGTCCACTTGATAACCTTCCTAGCACATCCCCGTCCCCCACCCGGGGTCCAGCTGGTTTTATAATGTTGTGCCTCCGGTGAGACACCTCCCCAAGAACAGAGGGTGGATCTCTAGAAATTTCCACTAGTATGGAAACACAGTGACTTCTTTTTCCATCCAGTGACCCAAGGCCTACAAGGTCTGGATCTTAGTCCTGAGTTGGCCTCCTCCTGGGGCAGCACATCTCAGTCCTAGGGGATGGAAGCTGCTGCTTGTCTCTGGTATTCCTGTGTTCTATAGAGGTCTCTTCGCTTCTCATTAGGCAATTCCTCATTGCCCCAATCTCCTGTTACAGTTAATGATCCTTTTTATTAAGGTTTATTATTATTAAACCTTCCCTATTCAAATTACTGTGTGGTTTGTCTCTTCTGATCCAACCCAGATACAGGACAGCTTTCTCAGTTTCTCTGGTAAGAGGCTTTTCCATGACACACCAGTCCATATCTCTTTGATTTAACAGTCAGTCCAGGGCCAGTGTTCACTTCTAGTTGGAGTCCCATGAGGGAGAATCTGATTGGCCTAAGGAGGTCAGGTGATAATCTCCTAGTCCAATGAGCAATCGCCAGGGAGCATGTGGCTGCCACAAGGAACTCTGTGGGGTTGTGGGCTGTGTGCCTGTGGGCAGGTTACCAATGCTAGGTGTCTACTGCAGAGCCCATTTAGGAGACAGAAGGGATGTGTGGAAACATGGGGTATGCCGATAACCAAAATAACCCTGACCACTTAATGAACATGGAAAAATTAATAATGATGCTGGAGAGATATTGATATTGCAGAGGTTCTTACTGACTTTTTTCCTACTGTTTTTTCCCCCAAAAAAGCTTTATTAAAGTACAATGGACAAATAAACATTGTATATATTTAAGGTGTAGAACTCGATGTTTTAATATATGTAATGTTGTGAAATGATCACCACAATCAAGTTAATTAACATACCCATCACCTCAGGTAGTTACATTTCCTCCTCCTCCATTTCTTCCTCCTCCACTTCCTCCTCTTCCTCCTCTTTTGTCTTCTTCTTTTTGGTATGGATGGGCTGAAAAATTTTCCTCCTTCCTTTCTAGGTTCTTTGGCTGGTCTAGTAACTAAATTGACAGGTTAACAGGAGAAAAATAAGTATAATTTCATATGTACAGGGGACCAAAATTATAAGACTTAAGGGAAAGTCAGGCAGTTGAGGCTTATATGCCATCCCGAGCTAAGGAATTGGATGGGCCTGGAGCTTCAAAGGAAAGGGATCATTCACAGGATGATAAGAAGAGCAGATGTTTGATAGTCTGATGTTTGTGCTTCTATACAGCTAGGCCCTTCAGATAAAAAGTTATCTCGGGTAATAGTTCTCTTTCAGAGCCAGGCTGCCAACCTAAAACCTTTTAGGTAGTTAAGGGAGAGGTAAAAGTTTTTCTTGAGGGTGCTTCGTCTTGATTGCCTTCAGCTCAAAGTAATCCATATGCCAAGTGGTGTATTTTGGAGTCTTGTATTCTGCACCCCTTCAGGTGAGAGTATTGAAGACCCACTCTCTTAGCAAATTTCACACATACAGTACAGTATTGTTAACTATATTACTATGATGTACATTAGATCTCCAGAATTTCTTCATCCTGCATAGCTGACACTTTGTCCCCTTTGGTCAATATCACTCGATTAACCCTCTCCCACCCCCTGCAACCACCATTCTATCTCTGCTTCTATGGCTTTGACGGTTTCAGATTCCACATCTAAGTAAGATCACCAGCATTGTCTTTCTGTGTCTGACTGATTACCCTTAGCATGTCTTCTAGATTCATCTATCTTGTTGTGAATGGCAGGATTTCCTTCTTTTGTAAGGCTTAATAATATGCCTTTGTATATACATCATATTCTTTTTATCCATTCATCTGTTGGTGGGCATTTAGGTTGTTTCCACATCTTGGCTACTGTTAATAATGCTTCAATGAACCTGGAGGTGCAGATACAGTGCCAAGCTGTTCTTCACACAGGCTATATGAATTTACCACTCTATGAGAGTATGTGAAAATACTTTATTTCCCTCACTTTCAAAAAACTTTTATATTCTTGCCTATCTGGTAGGTGAAATATAGCATTCCATTGTAGTTTTAATTTATGAACTAGTAGTTTTAATTTGTAAAATATATATATTTTATTTAAGAGAGAGAGCACAAGTTGGGGAGAGTGGCAGAGGGAGAGAGAGAGAGAGAGAGAGAATCTGAAGCAGGCTCCACACTCAACATGGAGCCTGATGCAGGGCTCATTCTCATGACCCCGGGATTATGGCCTGAGCTGAAGTCAAGACTGAGCCATACAGGCAGCCCTTAATTCACATTTTTAAAAACTTATGAGTGTAATTGAACATCTTACTTATGTTTACAAGTTATTTACTTTTTATTTTCTGTGAACTGTTCATGCCTTTTGCCATTTTCTATTGGGTTGCTAGTCTTTTTCTTACTGGTTTGATATTCAGGAAATTAGTCCTTTGTCAGTCACATGGGAAATATTCCTTCAGTTTGCTGTCTTTGGGCTCTTTGTTATGCTATTTTATGCTGTGTAAAATTTCAGAGTTTTTTATGTAGTCAAATTTATCTGTTGTATCAGCTAGGACTGTATTCAACTCCAGGAAATAAAAAGCCAGCTAACAAAGGCTTGAATAGATGGGAGAATATTTGTTTCATGCAGCATTCAGGGAAAAATTTGTGCTTCAGTGGAAAACTGCATTGTCTAGAGCACACCTTTCTGGGTTATCTGATTCTAATATCAAAGTTTTAGATAACTGATAGCAAAGACAAATAATTATAGTCTATAGATATGCAAATAGACGTGTCTAAGAGGGGAACAACTCTGTCCCACTATCCTGACCCTATGGAAAAACCAGTTTGCCTCTGTTTTATTATAAACTAATTAAGTATTTATAATAATAATAAATAATATTATTTATTATGAAATAAATGCCTACATTTATTTCCATATTCCTGACCTAAAAATGTGTTCTTTGGATCCCTCTTTGTTTCCTCTTTGGTGCATTAAATAAAATCTTTAAAACATGTTCATTTTTATACTGTATGAGAGCCATGACTTCACTTTATTTTTAAAAATGTTCTTTTAACAGGCCTGAAGTCTGGAGGTAGGCAGTTCAGGGAACCAACCTTTCTCCATTTTGCTGTTTCGCTTTCCTTTGGACGCAGTCTTCACCGGCCTGTTGGAAAGCACCTGGCAGGGGGAGACCGCACCTCCAGGGCTCCCATCTCCACTCCACAGTGAAAAGGGCAAAGAATAAAGAGGTTGAGCTTGTATCAGGGAAGAAAAGCTTTCCCAGAAACCATTGTTTCTGCTTATATCTCATTGGTCAGAATTGTGTCACGTGGCTACCCCTGAGAACAAGGGAATCTAGAAGGAAGACTATGATTTCTGGGCACATTGTTCATTCCCTTCCACTATCAAAGTCAAGCCTGGCTAGTAAGGAAGAAGAGGATTGTGGATATGAAGGAGATAATTAACAACATCTACCAAGTCAATCTTTTCTCAATTGTTTCATGATTTAGTGGCTAATCTATAAAGGCTCTCCTCAATCTAAAATGTTCTTTTTTTTCCATGTGTTTTTAAACTTTTATGATTTAAAAAATTTTCTATTACTTTTATTTATATATTTTTAAAGTAGGTTCCACGCCCGGTGTGGGGCCCAGTGCAGGGCTTCAACTCACAGCCCCAAGAACAAGACCTGAGCTGAGATCAAGAGTCAGATGCTTAACCAACTGAGCCACCTAGGCGCCCCTGATTTTATTTTTTTAAAGCGAATTAATCTTTTCTTTACTTACTTTGCTTTTTGGAATTTGATATAAAGAATAAAGTGAGATAGTCACTTATTTTTCTCTAGATGGCTAACCAGCTCCCCGCCCAGTATTTATTGAATATCCCAATGTTTCCTCATTGATTAGAAATATCACCTTTGTCACTTATTAAATTTCCATAGATAGGTCCATCTCTGTATTCCCTGACATTATTCTATTCTAGTCCCAATATTTAACTTATTGTAACTTGATAACTATTTTAAAATATCTGGTTGGGCTGACTAACCTTTCTCCAATTCTGATTTCCTAGTTATATAATTATTTAAATTGAAATAAATTATTCATAGTTAAAGAATTTAGATACTACAAATAGGTTTGAAATGAAAAACAGTCACTTGATTTTACCCTTCTCCACTCTCAGTCTTGTTTCCCAGAGACAGTCACCTTTAACTCCATAAACATTGACCCTGCCCCCTTTCACTGTAACTGCCATGTTGTTAGCCAATATGCTTATGCTGCTATTTACTATCAGTTTTAGTCATATTTATCATCTTCTTCTTGGAACAGATATGGAAATAGTTCTTTTAACCTTCCTCCCTTCCCTCATCTTCCCAAATTAAACAGTATTTTTAGTTATGTGAGCAATCGAAGTGTTTTGTCATAATTAACTAGTCATTATAATGATATAAATTTTGCTCACTATAAAGTTAAGTAGAATGATATTTTCTTTCTTGTACAGCCTTATGTTTTCCCCAGAGAGAATAGTTTTCTCAACTTTTCCTTGCTTAGTTTCTCATGCACGTAGTCTCATTGCTTTCCTGAACTCCTTTTGAGTCTATTTTTTCCATGTACTGAGCCCTTTGTCTTTTCTCTGTCTGGCCTGGCTGCTTTCTAAGCATACGGCGCAGCAACTATCCTGGGACTTCTGTTTCGCTGCTCTCCTGGGCTAAATCTGTGTTTTTCTGAATTCCACAAACTCTTGGCTTTTGATTTGCTCCTTGATTTCACTCAGGCTGTTCCCTAGTAGGAACTGCTGCTGCTGCTGCTGTTTCTTCTCCATCATCTCCTCCTCCTCCTCCTCCTCCTTCTTCTTCCTCTTCTTCTTCTTCTTTAAATGTTTATTTATTTTGGGAGAGAGGGAGAGAGCGAGCATGTGTGCCTGTGCATGAGCGAGCGAGGGGTGGTGTTCGTGGTTGTGGCAGTGCAGGGAGGTAGAGAGAGAGAGAGGGAGAGAGAATCCCAAGCAGGCAACTCACTCCCAGGAACCATGAGATCAAGACCTGATCTGAAATCAAGAGTTGGATGCCTAACCGCCTGAACCACCCAGACGCCTAACCCAGTAGCTTCTTAAAAAAGAATGGGAGACAAACTTTTGAATCCTTTCATATCTGAAAATCTCTCCATTCTGCCAGTATGCTAGATTACTAGCTTGGCTGGACATTCTGTATTGAAAATATTTATTTTCAGAGAATTTTTAAGGCATCGCTCCACTGTCTTTTTAGCAACTAGAATAGCCATTCTGATTCTTGAGCTTTTATACTTGATTATATTTCTTTTATGGAAGCATTTATGATCTGCATATACAGTTGATTTGAAATTTCTTGACGATATGTCTTGGTGTGAGTTTTTAAATAGATGGCTTTCATTACTTTGGACTCAGTGGGCTCTACAACCTTGATATCTGGGACCATAAAGTTAGGGAAATTTTAAGTTATTTCTTTGATTTTTATTGCAAGTTTATAATTCCATATAACCTTAAAGTCAACTTTTCTAGATCTCAAATACCCTTTTTGAAATTTTTTATTAGCATTACATTAAAGTTATAATTTAAAGTAGGGAGATTTGACATCTTTATTATATCGAGCCTTCCTATCCACAAACAAGGATTTATTTTAAGTTTTCTTTTATGTACGCCAGTGACCTATAAAAGAAACTGAACACTTCTTATTAAATTTATTCCTAGTTATTATTCTTTTTTTGCTGCCATTATATATGAGATATTTTTATTTCTATTCTCTGCCTTGTTCTTTGTATATGGAAACACTATTAATTTTTGCATATTGATTTTGTACCTAGCGAAATTATTATATTTTCTTATTGTTACTAATAGTTTTCAATAGAGTGTCTTTATGTTTCCAAGTATACAATCATATAATCTCCATGTACCAAGTTTTTGCCTTCCCTCTTCCAGTGAATGGGATCTTTCTTTTCTTCCTTAGAGCATAAGTCTTTTATATTAGCATACAGGAAAGCTATAGTCTTCATTCCTTTCATTTCTTCCCTTCTTTCTGTAACCCCACACACAACACGTTGCACACATAAGTATATCTTTCTTCCAAACACCTTTCTGAATTCTCCACTTTTTAGGGGATTTTCCTGGATTTCCAGGTATAAATATTTTCATTTGATGTTTTGTCTTTTTTTCCCCCTTTCCAGTTTTAACTGCTCCAGTCCTTCAGTCAGCCTCTCCAAAAACATTAAATGAAATTGTTGAGATTAGGGCTACAACAGTTTCCCTACCTGGGGCTTCTGCTTTTCTGTAGTTTAGTTTCTGAAGGTCAGTCTTGGTCCAGAAGCAGATGATCCTCTTTCTGACCTAAGGTCAGCTGGTCAGTGGAAACCTAATGCCGTGTCTTAATGCTTGCATCATTTACTTTCCTTCATCTCATCACCTAGGCATTTTATCATCTCATAACACCACAAAAATAAGAAGAGTGAATACAATACAGTTTGGAGGAGAGAGACAGGTAGCAAGCGAGCTCATGTGTGAGCAGAAGTGTTTGTGCCCTCACTCATAGCTTTTACTACAAAATATTACTATAATTATTCTATTTACTTATTCATGTTTTTATGTGTTTACTTATTTTTTTAAATGTTTTATTTATTTCTAGGAGAGAGAGAGAGAGAGACAGCGTGAGCAGGGGAGGGTCAGAGAGAGAGGGAGTCACAGACTGAAACAGGCTCCAGGCTCTGAGCTGGCAGTCAGCACAGAGCCCGACGCGGGGCTCGAACCCACGAACCGCGAGATCATGACCTAAGTGAAAGTCGGACGCTTAACCGACTAAGCCACCCAGGCGCCCCTATGTGTTTACTTATTTTGAGAGTGAGCAAGTAGGGGGAGGGGTAAAGTGAATCCCAAGCAGGCTCGTGATGCCAGCTCAGAGCCTGATGCCCGGCTCCACCTCAGGAGTGGTGAGATCATGACCTGAGCTGAAACCTAGAGCCTGATGCTTAACTGACTGAGCCACCCAGGCGCCCCTAAGTATTCTATTTATGTTATTGTTAATCTCTTACTGTGCCTAATTTATAAATTAAACTTTATCACGGGTCGGTATAGGAAAAAACCTAGTATATACAGGGTTGCACACTATCCCTGGTTTCAGGCATCCACTGAAGGGGAGGATTGTGACTGTATTTGCATTTATCTTGACTTTCAAAGGAATGCTTGTGGTATTCCACACAGTGTGAAATTCTCTGGTCTTCTGAGTCTATTAAATTAAGAATTCCTTGAATCCCTAGTTTACTGAGAATTTCATATTTGTTTTTAAACTCTGTAACCGATGTTAAGTTTTATCAAATGCTAAAAAAATTTTACTGATTGCCATTGCTCTTGTAATGATCTGATTGATGACTGTAATTGTGCATTATTCTATGGACTTAATTTTCTAGTATTAATTTAGAATCCTACATCTCATGCTTTCACATAAGACAGCCGGCGCTGTGGGAACAGGGGCGTGGTGGTCCTGGGTAAGAATTATTTAATTTTAAGGAGGTCCGGGACTATTTTGCTCCCAGGTGGGAGGGGCGGACGGGCGGGCTGATCTTTTCTTCTAAACTTGGGGAACAGCCTACTTTTGTTTCTAATACTGATGCTTGCCATCTGCACCAGGCTGCCACTGCGGGGCGCGCGCAGCCCGCGGAGCCAGAGCGCGAAACCTTACCACGGTCGCAGAAGGATGAATAAGAGCGGTGATTTCTCGATGCTTTTCATTTGTCTGTTCTGCAGAAGTCCCGCCTTTCCAAACTTCTCATTGGCTGTTGATCCAGAATGGGTGTGACTCTTTGGCCAGCTCTTCCACTCCCATTGGTTAATAGAACAGAAGGTCCATCCCCAGGACTTACCATTGGCTGCCGGCATCCCGCATCCGCGGCCCTTTATTGGACGTAGCACGAAGGTTACCAAAACTCTCTAGGTGGCAGTGCAAGTAGTTGGTGGCAGTCCCGGTGCACGGAGTTCTGTACCACTGTCTGAGTTGGATCCGCGGCAAGCAGGGCTAGACAGGCATCAGGAGACGGCTGATGCTGGGGTGGAGTCGGGGGCGCTCAGCAGTGTCGCCCCCGGTAGAAGATGGCGGGGCGGGGGAAAGCGAAGTCTTCTTAGAGTTGAAATCTGGGTGCTCTGCCTGGGCAAGAGAAGACTGGAGGGGAGTGCTGAATGGGGCCCGAGAGGGTGGTGATGGTGGAGGAGCCCACTGGATACCCCTACTACCCTCCCCCGCAGAGTTGGGCACAGGGGAGTCGGCTCCAGCCAGAATCGCTCGAGGGCTTCATAGGCACTCAGTTCTGGAGGCCTAACCCCAGGTAAAATCAAGCACATTAAAATGCACTGCGCTCCACAGTGAACTTAAGGGGTGGGTGACTCTGGAAGACTTGAGTTGCTGTTGGTAAGTTGATGTGTTAGGTTTTGTAGACCTCGAGATAAATATTTAGCAGTTTTAATTTTGTATTTGTTCTTTGATGCCAATAATAGATTTTTTTAAACACTATTTTATCAATCCTTGGAAAGGTAGGTCCAAAGCAGGGAACCTGTATAAGGCCCAGCACCTATAGTGTGGTTCGTGGATAAAATTGTAGTGCTCCCCTGACCCCGTTCGACACACTATGGGTTTTGCTGGGTCCTGATTTAAGGAGAAGCCGGGAGCGGTCACTCCTGTACCAGGAGAAGCTGGCCCAGCCTCTCTGCAGACGCCCAGCGCTGGGTGCTGTAGAATACACATGTAGATAAAAGGCTGAAGAAACACACTCTAGAACGGGAATGGTGGGAATCCTTGCCAAACAATAAAATCGGATATAGAAAATGCTCTATAGATCAACCTGGGACTGTGACCGCGTGCAGAGGCAGTGGTCTACACACATGGCTTACTTGGGGAGGCAAGGTGTTAGTTGCAGTGGGCACTGCCACGCTGGTAACGTGGCAGAAACTGGTCTGGCAGCATCACTGACTACCTGTCTGGGTCACTGTTCTGTCACTATGACCTCTGGAAGACAAAGAACTCAGAGCCTTAGTGCAATGACCAGGTAGATTTAAGTAGTTTATTCCATAATAAGCTAATAAACTGTCATGTAGACAGACACACCCTTGGGCAGGTTAATCTGTGGAGGAAAGGATGGGTATCTGAAAGGAAACACATCAAAACTGTCAACAATGGGATGCTTTTAGGATATCAAAGCAGATACAGGGGAAGGTTGAAAGGGTGAAGACTTATTTTTTATTTGGATAATGCTTTTTTTAAAGTAATACATCTACATGGAAAAATATAAGCTGCATAAGTGAGTAATCATGAGAAATGGCTCTATCCTAGTCTGATGTCCCTGTTCACATATCCAGAGGGAACCTCTAAGTTTCTTGAATATCCTTCACAACAGTTTATCCAAATAGGTATTTATGTATACATACTGCTTACCTTTAATTTTATGCACATTTGCATTGTTTGTTTTTGCAAGCAAACCAATTAAAAACGAGTCGATGGGGGAATTCATAAATAATACTATGGATTAATTAGGATAGGATTATGCTTTTAATTTCCAATCAAATGGTATCTTCTATATTTGGCTTAGGGTGTTCAGAATATGCACTTCGAGGGGTCCCTGGGTGCCTCAGTCAGTTCAGTGATTTCCACTCAAGTCATGATTTCATGAATGGTGAGTTTGAGCCCTTTGTCAGGCTTTCTGCCGTCAGCTTTGGATTCTCTGTCTCCCTCTCTCTCTGCCCCTCCCCAACTGTGTGCTCTCTCTCTGTCTCTGTCTCTCTCAAAATAAACTTAAAAAGTACCCCAGTATGCACTTCTAGTCATTCTCTTGAGAGTTGAGGTCTGAAATTTGTGTGTGTGTCTGTGTGTGTCTGGTGTGTATGAGAGATTCTTAGGTTGAAAAGAATGCTTTTGGCACAAAGGTAAGTGAGTAGCATGTCTGATGGTGGAGGTTGTTTATTTCACTGGATCTGCTGCATGAGAGGGTTTATATCCATTCAGTTTTCAGCTGTTGTTAACCCAAAGCTAAGTTGTGCTACTGTGTCAGCCCTCTCATTGTTCTTCCACCTTGGATGGTTGTGTGCATGTATTGACTCCAATTTGATAAGATTTCTGAAGACTCACATGACCAGGAAGTAGCAGCCACATCCTGTGTGGATTGACTGAGGTCTTGGTCCTCTCACACATCTATCCATTCATTCAATAAATATTTATCAAGCATCTACTATGTAGGAGGTAGTGCTCTAGATACTGGGGAACTGGTGAACAAAAGTAGATGGATGCCCTTAATCAGCTGAATGCAGGCTGGTAAGAAGCAAGGGTAGATGTCAAGAAGTACTGTTTCCAAATGTTTGACACCCTGACTTATCTTCCAAAAGTATATAGTCTTGGCTTGGCTCCCGGCAAGTTTTACATTTTAAAGTCCCCTCTGATCCCTTGACCCCTTATACTTCTTTCAGTGCTCTGTGAGGTCCTTCCCTCACCTGGGATACTTAGGTAGTCTCCTAACAGGTTTTGTTTTAACTCTTCTCCTCTAGTTTCACATTGGTTATTTAGACTGTCACTTCACACAAAGCTGAGTGTGTCATTCCCATGCTTGATACTTTTCATGGGCTCTTCCCATGGAATAAAACCTGAGCTCTCTAGTGATAGGGGACCATGGATGACCCTGCCTCTACATGTCTATGAAGAAATGGGGATGCATTGTCTGGATCGCCTTCAAGGGCAGACTTGCCGTCCAGCTGTGGGGAGTGCGAGCAGTCAGCAGAGAGCCTCCAGCTATTAGCTCCTTGAGGCTTTGCCTCAGCTGCATAGAGATTCCTGGCCTGAGGACGTATCTTTCCCAGAGTAGTCATACCTGGTGGCCAAGACAGGTGGGGGTATAAAAAGTGTCCATTTGGGGTGATGTGGGACAACTCTGATGGTCAATATTCACTCCAGGTCTCCTGCTGGGTTGGCTAATGCTTTATTGGGCTTGCTTGCAAATTTGACATCATCCCTCCCTCTCTCTCTCCTTCTGTCCCTATTCTCTGCTCACACTCCAGAAAGAAAGAAAGAAAGAAAGAAAGAAAGAAAGAAAGAAAGAAAGAAAGGAAGGAAGGAAGGAAGGAAGGAAGGAAGGAAGGAAGGAAGGAAGGAAGGAAGGAAGGAAGGAAGGAAGGAAGGAAGGAAGGAAGGAAGGAAGGAAGGAAGGAAGGAAGGAAAGAAAGAAAGAAAGAAAGAAAGAAAGAAAGAAAGAAAGAAAGAAAGAAAGAAAGAAAGAAAGTCAAATACTGTCAGCGAAAGACTTTGGAGAAAAGTGCTTAGGTACGATCCCCAAAATAAAATCGAATTATTTGTGCCATATTGCCATGAATCTGCACTGTACATTTTAAATGTATTTAAATGTATATTTTGTACTAAAATCTTTAAAAATTTTATTATTTTTAAATGTTTTATTATGTGTTTTTATATGAATGTTTCTCATTTTTTGTGATTTTATCTTTTATGGCAAAATTAATTATGCAGCAAAAATGTTGGTGGTGAAAATGCTTGGAACAAATATGCTTATGGCAAAACTACCTAGAACCAGTATATCCATGAAGCAAGGATAGTGGATATGTAAAAACTGATTAGAGATCTTGCAAGTGAAAAATGTAATTGTTAAAAAAAAAATTGGATAATTGTTCCAAGTAGCAGAATTGTCACAGCTGAAGAGTAAAGTAGTGAGGTGAAAGGTCAAGCTCTTGAGTTTTTCTTAAGACATGACACATAGGGATAGACAGATATGAAACATGAAATATTTGAGGGCTCGTGGCTCACTTCTAGCTACGATTTTGGGTCAGTGAGTGGAAACTTTACAGGCTATTCATGAATGGGACAGAGCTTTTCAGCTCTTTTATTTTTCATGTATTAGAAAATCCTCATCAAGATCCCACATGAGTCCTCCAACTTCAACTCCTGGCTCTATGGGAGTTAAGATTCCATTCCCTAAAGTGCACAGTAGTCCCAGAAGCCACTAATTCAACTCTTTACTGCTTTTTGCTTATGACATGTGATGGTTTTTCCATCTAGGCTTTCAAGTTTTTTGGTATTTATCCAGATTTTCTATAAGGCTAAAGGGGAAAGAAGTGATTCCCACATCTGACCAAACCCAATGGCAAATTCAAACTTTCAGATTACATACAAACTAAAATAAATTATGAATACTTTCAAACATACCATACCATATAGGAAATAATTTTAATCAGAGATGCAGTCCTTAAGAAAGTTAAATGATAGTAATTTGTTACCATATTGTGTCACTTCTGTCTCCAAAAATGTTCAACATGTTGTAAATGGCACTGAAGCATTATCCCAATTCCTTTCCCCCATTCTGTCCTCTTTCTCAAAGGAGCTATTTTCCTGTATTTGAAAATATTCATTCATTTGTTTAAAAAAAAATAATGTGCCCACTGCATGTTATCATAAGTAGGATTTTAAATGAAAAGTAGTATATTTTTCAAAATACAAAATTAGTGAGAAAAATGGCATTGATTTACATTTTTTCCGAAGCTTTTTCATACCTGGCCTAATAGAGGATAGCTCCTATCGGCTTCTGCACTCACTGTGTAGTGACAGGGAGTTTTGGTAGAGGTATATGAGGAAGATACAGCAGCCTTATACAAATATGTAATCGTAAAAGGAAGAGTATTGTAATAGTATTTTCAGTTAATTGTAGGTATTCTTCTTTGCTACTGTATCAACACTTGATAAATGGGAGGTTCTTAAAGATCAGCGATGATGTGGAATCTGATACCATACAATGAACTTTTTATCCTCTATTTTAATGTCTTAGAGGATAAAAAGTTTTATCTTGCAGTTTGAATTGATCTTTTACCCATGTGTGACCTTGTCACACAATGCTCTGGTTATTTGGAAAATATTGGCTCACTAAGTTATCTGAGTTATGTGTATTTGACAAACGTTCAGGCACTGCATTATATGCAGTTGACACACTCTCGTTATGTCTTTCTGTCGGTCTGACACTACGGCGTCATTGGTCTCATCATATAAGAGGCTTAACACATGGAGAAGAAGCTGTTGAGCTCACCATAACAGACACAAATTTTTCCATAATTCTTACATTTGCTTGAAAGTCCACATATGTGAGACAATACATGCCAAATACCCAACTCTGAATAATCAGTTTCAGTTTATTCTTTCAGATTAAAATGGCAATTCACGGGACGGCTGATTCAGCTCCACCGCAGACCAACCACACAAACACTTCCTCTCAAGGCAACCGTTGTACTTGGGGACGCAGACGTCCTTCACCTTCTGCCTCCCATTTCATCACACAGAATATTAAACAAATGCGTCGTCAAGGCTTGATATTTAATAAAATAATTTTACTACTTTATCAAGGATATTCTTTTATCTAGAGTTTTGTCTACAACTTTCTTTGCATATCTTGAGGTGGACATATTAAAATTTTTTAAAATTTTTTTTATGTTTTATTTATTTCTAGGAGAGACACAGCGTGAGCAGGGGAGGGTCAGAGAGAGAGGGAGTCACAGACTGAAACAGGCTCCAGGCTCTGAGCTGGCAGTCAGCACAGAGCCCGACGCGGGGCTCGAACCCACGAACCGTGAGATCATGACCTAAGGGAAAGTCGGACGCTTAACCAACTAAGCCACCCAGGCGCCCCTAAAATCTTTTCTTTGAATCTCCAGTCTGTGGGTTCAAGCCCCATGTCAGACTCTGTGCTGACAGCTCAGAGCCCAGAGCCTGCTTCATATTTTGTACCTTCTTCTCTCTCTGCCTTTCTCCTGCTCATTCTCTCTCTCTTTCTCTCTCTCTCTCTCTCTCAAAAATAAACAAAACATTTAAAAAAGTTTTAATGTTTATTTTCTGAGAGAGAGAGAAAGAAAGAGCATGCACCAGGGGAGCAGGGACAGACTGAGACACAGGATCTGAGGCAGGCTCCAGGCTCTGCGCTGTCAGCACAGAGCCTGATGTGGGGCTCGAACCCACAAACCGTGAGATCATGACCTGAGCCAAAGTTGGTCACTCAACATACTGAGACACCAGGGTCCCTGCCACTCTTTTCTGGCCTGCCAAGTTTCTGTGGATAGGTCTGCTACAAATCTGACCTGTCTTCCTTTATAGGTTAAGGACTTTTCTTTTCTCATGCTGCTTTCATAATTATTTCCTTGTCTGTGTATTTTGTGATTTTGACTATGATATGCCTTGGTGATGGTCGGTTTTTGTTGAATCTAATGGGAGTACTTCTTGGATTTTGATGTCTGTGTCCTTCCCCAGATTAGGAAAGTTTTCTGCTATAATTTTTTTTTAATGTTTTATTTATTTCTAGGAGAGAGAGAGACAGCGTGAGCAGGGGAGGGTCAGAGAGAGAGGGAGTCACAGACTGAAACAGGCTCCAGGCTCTGAGCTGGCAGCCAGCACAGAGCCCGACGCGGGGCTCGAACCCACGAACCGCGAGATTATGACCTAAGGGAAAGTCGGACGCTTAACCGACTAAGCCACCCAGGCACCCCAGTTTTCTGCTATAATTTGCTGATAAAAATCTTCTGCCCCTTTCTCTCTCTCTTCATCTTCTTGACTCTAATGATTCTGAATGTATTCCTTTTTAATAACTCACTCAGTTCTCCAAGCTTTGTATTGATATCTTTTGCCTTTGTGTCCTTCTTTTCTTCCTGCTTTATTAGTCTTCATAATTTTATCTTCTAAATTGCTGATTCACTATTTTGCTTCATCATGGCATCCATTTGAGATTGCATCTCGGTTTTAGCATTTTTAATTTCATCCTGAGTAGATTTTATTTCTTTTATCTCTCTAGAAAGGGATTCTATGCCCTTTTCAACCCTAGCTAGTATTCTTATTATCATGATTCTAAATTCTAGTTCAGATATCTTGCTTATATCTGTGTTGATTAAGCCCCCGCCTGTCTTTTCTTCCTGTTCTTTTTTGTTGTTGTTGGAATGAATTCCTTCCTTTTGTCATTTTGGAGGAAGAAAAAAATTAATAAAGTAAAATTTAAAAATTTAAACCAGACAAAAAGTCAAATGAATGAAGTTAGATCCTTGGTGTGTTTTGGTCTGCTCGTTGAAAGGAGCTTGGTACAATACAGAAAAAAAGGGAAAGAAAAGAAAAGAAAGAGAAAGAAAAAATTGAAAATTCAAAAATTAATAATAGAATAAAATGAAATAAAGTGAAATAGAATAAAAATGTTTAAAAAATACATGGATGGACCTTGAGGGTGTTATGCTGAGCGAAATAAGTCAGGCAGAGAAGGACAAATATGTGTTTGCACGTATAGGAGGATTAGGAGGAACTTGACGGAGGAACAAGGGGGAGAAGAAGGGTGGAAATGGTGGGGGAAAGGGAGAGAGACAAACCATGAGAGACTCTTGAATGCTGACAAAAACTGAGGCCTGATGGATGTGGGGTGGAGGGGGGATGGGCATGGAGGAGGACACTTGTGGGGATGAGCACTGTGTGTTATGTGGAAACTAATTTGACAATAAACTTTGTAAAAAAAAAAGTTTAAAAAATAAAAAATAAAGTAAAAAAATAAAAGTAAAAGTTTCTCTTTCTGTATCCAAGAATGAAGAAGAAAAGAAAGAAAAGGAAAAATATTTATTTATTTATTTATTTTTTACAAATAGTTTATTGTCAAATTAGTTTCCACATAACACACAGTGCTCATCCCCACAAGTGCCCTCCTCCATGCCCATCCCCCCCTCCCCCCCACATCCGTCAGTCCTCAGTTTTTGTCAGCATTCAAGAGTCTCTCATGGTTTGCCTCTCTCACTTTCCCCCACCATTTCCCTCCTTCTTCTCCCCCTTGTTCCTCCGTCAAGTTCCTCCTAATCCTCCTATACATGCAAACATAGGATATTTGTCCTTCTCTGCCTGACTTATTTCACTCAGCATAACACCCTCAAGGTCCATCCATGTTGCTCCACATGGCCAGATTTCATTGTTTCTCATTGCCATGTAGTATTCCGTGGTATAGATAAACCACATCTTCTTGATCCATTCATCTGTTGATGGACACTTAGGCTCTTTCCATGTTTTAGCTATTGTGGAGAGTGCTGCTATGAACATTGGGGTCCGTGTGCTCCTATGCCTCAGCACTGCTCTATCCCTTGGGTAAATTCCTAGCAGCGCTATTGCTGGGTCCTAGGGGAGTTCTATTGTTAATTTCCTGAGGAACCTCCACACAGTTTTCCAGAGGGGCTGCACCAGTTTACATTCCCACCAACAGTGGAGGAGGGTGCCCGTTTCTCCACATCCTCGCTAGCATCTAGAGTCCTCTCATTTGCTCATTTTAGCCACTCTGGCTGGTGTGAGGTGGTATCTCAGTGTGGTTTTGATTTGTATTTCCCTGATGAGGAGGGATGCTGAGCATCGTTTCATGTGTCTGTTGGCCATCTGGATGTCCTCTTTGGAGAAGTGTCTGTTCACATCATCTGCCCATTTCTTCACTGGGTTGTTTGTTTTTCGGGTGTGGAGTTTGGTGAGTTCCTTATAGATTTTGGATAGTAACCCTTTATCTGATATGTCATTTGCAACTATTTTTCCCCAGTCCGTCGGTTGTCTATTAGTTTTATGGATCGTCTCCTTTGCCTTGCAGAAGCTTTTAATCTTGTTGAGGTCCCAATCGTTTATTTTTGATCTTGATTCTTTTGCTTTTGGGGATGTGTCAAGTAAGAAATGGCTGCGGTGGAGGTCAAGGAGGTTGCTTCCTGCTTTCTCCTCTAGGGTTTTGATGGTTTCCTGTCTCACATTCAGGTCCTTTATCCATTTTGAGTTTATTTTTGTGCATGGTGTGAGAAAATGATCTAGTTTCATTCTTCTGCATGTTGCTGTCCAGTTCTCCCAACACCATCTGTTAAAGAGACTGTCTTTTTTCCGTTGGATACTCTTTCCTGCTTTGTCAAAGATTAGTTGGCCATACATTTGTGGGTCCAGTTCTGAGTTCTCTATTCTATTCCATTGGTCTATGTGTCTGTTTTTGTGCCAATACCATACTGTCTTGATGATGACAGCTTTGTAGTAGAGGCTAAAGTCTGGGATGGTGATCCCTCCCGTTTGGTTTTATTCTTCAATATTACTTTGGCTATTTGGGGTCTTTTGTGGTTCCATACAAATTTTAGAATAGTTTGTTCTAGTTTTGAGAAGTATGCTGGTGCAATTTTGATTGGGATTGCATTGAATGTGTAGATTGCTTTGGGTAGTAATGACATTTTAACTATATTTATTCTTCCAATCCATGAGCATGGAATGTTTTTCCATTTCTTTGTGTCTTCTTCAATTCCTTCATAAGTTTTCTATAGTTTCCATCATACAGATCTCTTATATCCTTGGTTAGGTTTATTCCTAGGTACTTTATGTTTTTTTTGTGCAATTGTGAATGGGATCCGTTTCTTGATTTCTCTTTCTGTTGCTTCATTGTTGGTGTATAAGAATGCAACCGATTTCTGTACATTGATTTTGTACACTGCAACTGTGCTGAACTCTTGGATCAGTTCTAGTAGGCTTCTGGTGGAGTCTGTCGGGTTTTCTATGTAGAGTATCATGTTGTCTGCGAAAAGTGAAAGTTTGACTTCTTCTTTGCCATTTCTGATGCCTTTGATTTCCTTTTGTTGTCTGTTGGCTGATGCTAGGACTTCCAGCACTATGTGAAACAACAGTGGTGAGAGTGGACATCCCTGTCGTGTTCCTGATCTCAGGGGGAAAGCTCTCAGTTTTTCCCTGTTGGGGATGATGTTAGCTGAGGACTTCTCATAGATGGCTTTGATGATGTTTAAGTAGGTTCCTTCTATCCCAACTTTCTCGAGAGTCTTTATTAAGAAGGGATGCTGTATTTTGTCAAATGCTTTTTCTGCATCTATCGACAGGATCATATGGTTTTCATCTTTTCTTTTGTTGATGTGATGTATCACATTGATTGATTTGCAAATATTGAACCAGCTCTGTAACCCAGGAATGAATCCCACTTGATCTTGGTGGATCGTTCTTTTTATGTGCTGTTGGGTTCAATTTGCAAGCATCTCGTTGAGGATTTTTGCATCCGTATTCATCAAGGATATTGGCCTGTAGTTCTCTTTTTTTGCTGGATCTCCATCTGGCTTGGGAATCAGAGTGATGCTGGCTTCATAAAATGAGTCTGGAAGTTTTCCTTCGATTTTCTATTTTTTTGGAATAGCTTGAGAGGAATGGGTATTAATTCTGTTTTAAATGTCTGGTAGAATTCCCCAGGGAAGCCATCAGGTCCAGGGCTCTTATTTGTTGGGAGATTTTTGATAACTGATTCGATTTCGTCACTAGTTATGAGTCTGTTCAGATTTTCTATCTCTTCCCGTGTGAATTTTGGTAGTGAGTGTGTGTTTAGGAAATTGTCTATTTCTTCTAAGTTGTCCAATTTGTTGGCATATAGTTTTTCGTAGTATTCCCTGATACTTGCTTGTATTTCTGAGGGGTTGGTTGTAATAAGTCCATTTTCATGCATGATTTTGTCTATTTGAGTGCTCTCTCTTCTCTTTTTAGAAGCCTGGCTAGAGGTTTGTCAATTTTGTTTATTTTTTCAAAAAACCAACTCTTGGTTTCATTGATCTGTTCAACTGTTTATTGTTGTTGTTGTTGTTGTTTTTGTTTTGTTTTTTTGTTTGTTTTTGGTCTCTATGTTGTTTATTTCTGCTCTGATTTTTACTATTTCTCTTCTTCTCCTGGGTTTGGGGTGCTCTTGTTGCTCTGCCTATAGTTCCTCTAGGTAAGCTGTTAGATTTTGCACTTGCGCTTTTTCTAATTTCTTGAATAGGTCTGGAGTGCAATGTACTTTCCTCTTAGGACTGCCTATGCTGCATCCCATAGAGTGTGGATTGTTGTATTTACATTTTCATTTGTTTCCGTATATTTTTAAATTTCTTCTCTAATTGCCTGATTGGCCCATTCATTCTTTAGTAGGGTGTTCTTTAACCTCCATGTTTTTGGAGGTTTTCCAGACTGCTTCCTGTGATTGATTTCAAGCTTCAAAGCATTATGATCTGAAAGTGTGCATGGTATGATCTCAATTCTTTTATATTTATTGAGGGCTGCTTTATGTCCCAGTATGTGATCTATCTTGGAGAATGTACCGTGCGCACTTGAGAAGAAAGTGAATTCCCTGGCCTCAGGATGTAGAGTTCTGAATATATCTGTCAGATCCATCTGGTGCAATGTGTCATTCAAGTCTATTGTTTCTTTAGTGATTTTCTGTCTGGTTGATATATCCATTGCTGTAACTGGAGTATTAAACACCCCTACTATTAGTACATTCTTATCTATAAGATTGTTTCTGTTTGTGATTGTTTTAAGTGTTTAGGTGCTCCCATATTTGGTGCATAGACATTTATAATTGTTAGTTCTTCCTGATGGATAGACCCTGTATTTATTATATAATGCCCTTCGTCATCCCTTGTTATTGTCTTTAAAGTCCAGTTTGTCTAATATAAGTATAGCTACTCCAGCTTTCTTTTGACTTCTCTTAGCATGATATATATTTCTCCATCCCCTTACTTTTAATCTAAAGGTCACTTCCAGTCTAAAATACATTTCTTGTAGACAGCAAATAGATGGATTTTGTTTTTTTATCCATTCTGCTCCCTATGTTTTTTGATTGGAGCATTCAGCCCCTTTACATTCAATGTTATTATTGAAATATGTGGGTTTAGATTCATTGTGTCCTTTGTGGGATTCATGCTTGTGGTGGTGTCTCTGGTACCTTGCATTCCTTGCAACACTTCCCTCAGAGAGTCCCCCTCAGGATTTCTTATAGGGCTGGTTTAGTGGTGACACATTCTTTCAATTTTTGTTTATTTCGAAAGACTTTTATCTCTCCTTCTATTCTGAATGACAGGCTTGCCTAATAGAGTATTCTTGGCTGCCTATTTTTTCTGTTCATCACATTGAAGATTTCCTACCATTCCTTTCTGGCCTGCCAAGTTTCATTAGATAGGTCTGTCACCACTCCGATAGGTTTCCCTTTGTATGTTAGGGCCCTTTTCTCCCTTGCTGCTTTCAAAATTCTCTTTGTCCTTCTATTTTGCCAGTTTCACTATGATATGTCGTGCAGACGATCGATTCAAGGTACGTCTGAGGGGAGTTCTCTGTGCCTCTTGAATTTCAACGTCTACTTCCCTCTCCAGGTTGGGGAAGTTCTCTGCTATAATTTGTTCCAGGACTCCTTCAGCACCTTTCCTTCCCTCTTCCTCTTCTGGAATTCCTATGATATGGATATTGTTCCATTTGATTGTATTGCTGAGCTCTCGAACTCTTCTTTCATGTTCCTGGATTAGTTTATCTCTCTTTTTCTCAGTTTCTTCTTTTTCTATAATAGTGTCTTCTAAATCACTTATTCTCCTTTCTGCCTCTTCAATCTGTGCATTGGAAGCCTCCAGTTTATTATGTATCTCATTTATCCCATTTTTTAATTCACCATAACTATTTTTAAGCTCCATATTGTTTGTAGCCATAGTTTCTCTGATGTCCTCCATGCTTTTTTCAAGCCTGGCAATTAATTTTATGATTATTGTTCTAAATTCTTGTTCAGTTATGTTGCTTATATCTGTTTTGAGCAGTTCTCTAGCTGTCATTTCTTCCTGGAGTTTCTTTGGAGGAGAGTTCTTCCATTTCATCATTTGGGTTAGCTTTCTATCTCTTGTTAATTTTAAAAGCTTGTTGTACACACGGCCCCTGCGAGTTCTGCTGCATTAGAGAGGGCTCTTTTGACTGTTCAGGGCCTGTCTGTTCAGGAAGTGTTCTTTGGATGGTGTCTCTTGGTTTCTCTTGTTGATCCTTTGGTTATTTTGTTTCCCTACTGGTAGTGGTATTTGGGACTCTCCACCATGTGTAGTTTGGCTTGTTTCTTGAGGCAGCCCTGGAAAAAGAAAACAGACAACCACAGAGGGAACACAGGTACACAAACGCACAGACAAAACCAATAAACACGCAAACCCAGGCTCAGGTAAAAACAGCTACAACAGCAACGAAACAGCTATCTGGAGGGGATGGGCGTGGTTTGGTGTAGGCAGGTCTTGTCTCCACTGTGTCCGCTAGCCTCCCTGAGGCCCCTCCTTGGTGGTTGTGAGGAGAATAGCGGCGTCGCCCCAGTCCCTTCTCAACCAAGTGTTGCAAATCACTTCTTCGATCTAATCTCCCTGTGCTGAGGCTGTAGCCAAGGAGGGTTGAGCTCTATGCCCCACACCCCGCCTGTTTCCAGGTCCCAGGCCGCGGGCTTTGTAATACCGCCCTGAACAGTCCCACAGGTCGCTGCTTCCCTGTTGCCAGCGGGTTGAATGGGGGGTGGGGAAAGTGTCTCATCCTCAGATCCGCCACAGGTCAAGCAGGGATAAAACCCGAGTGGTTCAGGGAATGTAGCAACTTCTGGTCTGTAGAGTCCGCGTGGATGCAGTGAGTCCCGCTGCTGCGCGCCACTGATGCTTTACAGGGGCGGGCACCGTTTTTCCGGTCGTTGCCGCTTCAGCGGGCCGCTGTATCGCCGCCGCCCCTTCACCGGGTGCCGGGACCGATTCACCGGGTCGCCGCCGCCGCTTCAGCGGGCCGCTGTCACGTGTGCCGCCCCTGCACGGGGCGCCAGGACCCCTTCACCGGGTCGCCGCCGCCGCTTCAGCGGGCCGCTGTCCCACTTGCGGCTGCCGCTTCACCCAGCACCGGGACCCTTCACCCGGTCGCCGCCGCCGCTTCAGCGGGCTGCTGTGGCGTGCGCCGTCCCTGCACGGGGCGCCAGGACCCCTTCAGCGGGTCGCCGCTGTCGCGCGCGCGGCGGCCACTTCACTCAGTGCCAGGACCGCTTCACCGGGTCGCCGCTGCCGCTTCACCCGGCGCCATGACCGCCTTACCGGGTCGCCGCCGCCGCTGCTTCACCCGGCTCCAGTTCCGCTTCACCGGGTCGCCGCCGCGGCTTCACCCGGCGCAGGGACCGCTTTACCGGGTCGCCGCCGCTTCAGTGGGCCGCTGTGGTGCGAGCCGCTGCCGCTTCACCCGGCGCCACGACCGCCTTACCGGGTCGCTGCTGACGCCGCTTCACCCGGCGCCGGGACCGCCTCCGCAGGCGTTGCTGCCCGTTCACCAGGCCGCTGCCGCCGTGGATGGTGCCGGGCGCACGGCAGTTCAGTGTTTCCTGGCACCTTCTGGGACCTGGGCAACTAGTTTAAAGTCAGCACCCCAGCCAGAGCTAGAAAACACTGTCCAAGCTGAGGTTTTTTTCTCTTCTCCAGGGACCGTACTATGAGCAATCTCAGCCTTTCTTTCCTTTCCACTGGACTCGCGGCAGCTCGCCACCACTCGCCGGTTTATCAGCCACCGCAGCTGCTCGCAAGCTGGGTTCCCTCCCCGCCCTCCATATCTCTGGGTCCTGTCCCGCTTTTATCTTCCCCAGTTCGCACTCACGCACTTATGAGGTTGCCTTCCAAGTGTCCTCTGTCCCTTTCTTCCCAAACTCCTGTGGCTCAGTGTCCTATGGCTTCAGGCCTTCTCTGTTTGAGAGATGGGTGCAGGCGAAATGTACAATGTACAGAGCTCCTTACTTCTCCGCCATCTTGCCTCCTGGCCAAGGAGGTAATTCAATTTCAATGAGGCAAGAATGGACACTTAACCCGATCTGACTGGGGTTCATAAAAGATGACAAGACACAAAGGAGGGCTGAGCACAGACGGGAGGGTTCTGGTCACCATCACAGTGGAAGGGCCGCCCTCAGACACCGGCCGCGTGTCCCACAATACAACTCCACGAGGACACTCCCTGGGGACGGCATCAGATCTCACCGGTTCAGGGCCCAGTCCCACAGAACTGCCCTCCCCACCTCAGATGCCTCTCACAAGGCCCAGGGTGTTACCTGCGCCCCTGGGCAACTGGCCAGAGATGGAGGTTCCCACCCCCCACCCTTGGGCTCCATTAAGTTCTTAGAGCCGCTCACAGACCACGGACAGACGTTGTATTTACTAGCTTGTCAGTTAAAGTATAGAAATCAACAGCTAGTAGAAGAGAGACATAAGGTGAGACCCCAAACAAAGGCGCTTCTGTCCCGGTGGAGTTTGGAGTCCTAACAGTGGCACGTGGGGCACATGGGAGTCTCAGTCCCTTAAACGCCTCTGATTCTTGATTCAGGCACACCTCGTGGTCTCACAGTTTGTGAGACGGAGCCCCGCGTCGGGCTCTGTGCTGACAGTGAGGAGCCTGCTTGGGATTGTCTGTCTCCCTCTCTCTCTCTCTCTCGGCCCCTTCCCCACCCGCAAAGTTCAACAGAAAGAAACTTAAGAAAACCTGATTCACTCTCAAGCCCCTCCCTCTCCATTCCCAGAGCGTGGGGGTGACGGGGAACTGAAAGTCCCAAGCTTCCAATCACAACATTGGTTGCCCTGGCAAGCAGCCCCCGTCCTTAAGGGGAGCCTCAAAGTCACCTCTTTGACATAGAAAAAGCCACCTTTATGGCTCTGAGGACTGAGGAGACTCCAGCCATGTTTGGAGCTCGGTGCCAGAAACGGGGCTAGAGGGGAAACATGTATTTCTTCCTATAAAAGGGCCTCTTGTGAAAGGGCCACAAGAGGACAGGCCATGTGGGGACACAGGGAGAGGGTGGCCATCTGCAAGCAAAGGTCGGAGGCCTCACGATAAACCACCCCTGCCGGCATTTGATTTTGGATTCCCCTCCTCCCTCAACTGTGAGAAAATAAAGTCCTGCCGCTGAAGCCCCCAGTCTGTGCATGTTCTTTGCGCAGCCCAAGCACACTGATCTCCACCCGCCCCCCACAATGCCAGGGGCGGCAGATGCTCCCCCCAAGCCCCCCTGCAACACCTGTCTATGAAACAATCACAGGTACATCACTCATTGGTTAAACCTCATTCCTTTATTTCGGTGGTTCATCCATTCCAGCAAGTTTGGGGGGCAGAGGGGAAAGAGCAAGAAAGCCACAAGGCTATAGGGGAAAAGGACTTCAAACCGTGGTTTGCTTTCTTGGTTCAAGAGAAAGAACTTGAGAGTCAGTACTCGCTGTAAATCAAAGCGGAGTAGAAACAAATGGATTGTCTTGAACTTGGCGTCGTCCACGCTATCTTCTCATCTCATCACCTACAGTTTATCGGGGATTACTAGTGTCGTGGGACAGCTGACCTAAGGGCAGAACCAAACAGGGGGAAGGAACCGGGAGTGACGAGCAGAAGCTCGGATCGCGGGCCCCAGGGGCGTGGCCGGCCGCTCAGTAGAAGCACACGGTGTGCAGGAAGGTTTTGCCGCTCTTGGCCTCGAACTCCAGCAGCACGCCGTCTATGTCGTTCTCCATATCCGCGGTGCGCTGAAGGCACTGGCACAGCTTGCAGATGAGGAACGCGCCCACAGTGGCCTCTTCCGGGTTGTCCTCGATCTCCACGTTGATCACGTGCACCGGCTTGCAGGTCACCTGCTCTCTGGAATGCATGTCTTCCACCACCAGGTCGTACACTCTTTCTTCGCACGTGATGATCAGGTCGAACTCGTCTCGGCAGCTCTGGAACCTCTCCGGCCGGGGCTTGATCCTCTTGTTTCGTTCCAACATGTGTAAAACGCCGTTCTGCGTATACAGGTGCCTATCCTTCCTGAGCAGATCGTGGTACATCTGATCGTAGGTGGTGCGGAAATCGTAAACGTTGGGCTTGTCGGGCACAGGGCCGGGCAGCTTCACGATGGTTCCTGTGCCGAAGGACCGCACACTGAATCCGCGTTTGCTGAGGACGCGGTGCACCTCCATGCTCCGGTTTTGGTTGCTGCAGCACACCACCGCCAGACGCAGCGGCGGGGTGGACTCAGTGGCGGCTTCGCTGCCTGCCACGCACGGGTTGAGGGACTTGGAGGAAGCCATGGGGCCAGCAAAATGGCCACTGGGACAGCAGGTAGTCGTTGCGCCGGGATCACAACGTCTTCGACGGATGTACCTGTGCGTCAGTACACGTGCACAGCAGGGTCGTGTGCACAGCGTGGGCGCGTGCACGGTGGCTCCTCCGCATTCTGCAGGCCAAGTGTCCTAGATGCTCAAAGATGATTCCCAGGGAATCATGTTCCCCAGTGTTTACGTGCCTTTGCAAAGTAACTTTGCAGTGTTTCTTCCATCAACATGTACAATTGTCTACACTTTAAGTCCGAGTTGGCCTTGATTTTGTCGATCAATAAAATGTGACTGACCTGATGTGGGTGTGGGGGAGGGGTCTAAGCCTAGGGCTCTGGAAGCTCAGCGTCTTCCGTGTTTGCTCAGACTAACCTCATTCATCAACCTTCTGGAAAACAAATCTGTGGCTCCTAAACCTGTTAGCCAGTAGGCTTGTGCCCACTTATCACATGATTCTGTGGCCGTGTCTCTCACTGTAGTTCCCTGTGTTCAGCCTTTGTAAATTCTCTCTAGGGCTCCCTTACCCTGCCTTCAGTCCGGTCCCCTCAAATCCAGTCTGTTCTGCAGCCAAAGTGTTTGTCTAGAAAGTATGTCAGATTCATGCTTTATTGGTGCTTCAAATCCTAGCATTGAAATAGTAGCAAGTGTGGGTGGGAGTTGTTTTGTAGGAAATGGAGAGCCTCCTTCAGGATCTGTGTCATCAAGCACCGACATTCCTTTTTTTTGTTTTTAAATTTCATTTACACAATTCCTTTGTGTATTGTCCTCTGGTAAACTCCGATCAGACTGGATTAAGTCTCCATCCTTTAGCCTCATTTAAACTGAATTACCTCCTTAAAGGCCCCATCTCCAAATACATGCACATTGAGGTTAGGGTTTCCACATATGAACTTTGGGAGGGCACCATTCAGTTGATAACAGGAGACAACACATTAAGTTTGATCAATTACTTACATTATTTACCACAGCTTCTAAGCTAGTCTCATGGAGACTGAGAGTTTCCCCTTGAATTCCACCCAAAATCACCAGTGCCTCGGTTTCCTTTCTATGCACATTTGTGGGATTTGAAACAAACCAGGAATTAAACACATTGATTCTTATATTTTTTTCTAAGGAAGCCACTCTCTTAAAAAAAAAAAAAAAAGTAGTAGCCTAGTTAGGATGTCACATGCTGGAAAGGGTACCCTTGGGACGATCACCAAACACTGAATCATCTGATAATCAGCACTTTCCGTGGACTCCTCGGCGAGCTCAGGTCCCAGGGCAACCAAGTGTTGTGAACTCCATGGAAAGACAGGTGCTTCCTAGGGGAGAGAAGAGCGAGCTCTTGTTTGCCTGGGGCAGATGCCACTAGACACTGGCCCTAATGGAAATGGTGGACAACATGCAAGATCAGATGGGTACGTTCATCAGAGGGAAGAATATTGTAAGGATGAATCCGGAGAAAATGCTACAAATGGAAAACACTGGGGTGCCCAGGGGACTGAATCGTTTAAGTGTCTGACCCTTTTTGTTCTAATATTGATTATTTTTGAGAGCGAGCAAGTTCAATCAGGAGGCGGGCTTGGAGATAGGGGGACCCAGCATCCAAAGCGGGCTCCATGCTGACAGCAGCCAGCACAATGTAGAACCCAAGTCTTGAATCACGTGATCATGATCTGAGCCAAAAACAAGTGTTGGTCACCTAACTGAACGAGCCACCCAGATACCTCGATGCTGTCAGATTTCTATAGAGCCTGGCTTGGGCTCCTGGAGCATCTGTCTGGAGGAGACCTGGAAGTGGCTGGAAATGGACAGCAAGGAGATCATAGCGGGCAGGGCCTGGCTGCAGGTGCTACACTCACATCAAGCACTTTACTGTCCCGTGGGGAAGACTAATCATCAGAAAGCCGCCTGACAAGTGGAGCTCACAGGGGCTGCTGGGAACACAAAGAAGGCCTGAACGCTGGAGGCCTCCCCAAGGAGGCAGCCTTAGGAAGAGGCTGAGTCTTCACAGGCACCCAAGGGCTGGCCTGGGAGAAGGGGCCGGGAAAGAGCCGCTGAGGCTGTGACAGGTGGTCTGCTTCAGGGGTTTTCAGGTCATCCTGGGTGGCTGAGCACGGCCAGCAGGTGAAAGGTGAAGACCAGGGAGGAGGCAGGGAGACAAAGTGGTGCTACTTGTCGGGATGAGCACTGGGGGCTTTATGTAATCATAAGAATCTAGTCCCAAAGACAAGAGCACATCGTATATACTGTATACTAGCCAACGTGACAATGAATTGTGTAAAAAAATTTAAAAAATCATACAGTGAGAAAAGTGGTGCTTCATCACGCACACCCTGAATGAGCCCCCACTTCCTTCAAAACCCCTCCCACCTGCACTTGCTACTATTCCATTGCTTCCATGGGAAGCACCCCTGGGTTGTCAAAGATATACACTGTAGACAAATCACTGTGGCTTGCAGAGCACAAAACGGATTGGAGGGGAACGGACTGAAGGCAGGGTCAGGGAGTGCTGGAGAGAAATTACAGAGGCTGAACACACAGGGAAGTGGCCGTGGGGACAGAGATGGCAGCAGGATCAAGAGATGAAGGGTGTACAATCCTGGTGGCTAACAAGATGAAGAGTCTCAGATCTGCTTTTTCTTAATGTGTAAGATTTTTGAGAGAGAGGCAGTGCGGGAGCAGGGGAGGGGCAGAGAGAGAGGGACACGCAGAATCCGAAGCAGGCTCCAGGCTCTGGGCTGTCAGCGCAGAGCCCGACCTAGGGCTCAACCCCACAACCCGGGAGATCATGACCTCAGCCAACGTTGGCCGCTTAACGGACTGAGCCACCCAGGCGCCCCGAGGAGCCCAGGGCAGGCATCTACACCAGTCATTCTCACTCAGACTGTTAATCACGCCTCTCAACGTTCTATCACACAGGAAGGACTGGTTATCTGGAGCTAGGATACGGCAAGGAGGTCGTTGACATTTCTCCTCCAGCAAGATCTCAGCCATAAACTCTTGAGTGGGGAATGGAGATGCAGGTACCGGGCCAGCGTTAGTAGCCTGAGAGCGTTCATGCCCAACGTCCAAGGGCCCAAAGGCTTGACTGAAATCAAACTTCAGTGAGACGATTCACAACCTCTTTTCCAAGGTGCTCAATATGTGAGAGGGTTACGAGCAGGTGAAAGGCAGTCTTTCCACAACTGTCTTGGATCATTAAAAGATATTTAATTTTATGGGGTATAAATGACATATGAGTTTCATGGGTCCAGCATGACTCCATACTTGTGCATATTAAGAAATGATCTGCACGGGGCGCCTGGGTGGCTTAGTCGGTTAAGCGTCCGACTTTCGCTTGGGTCATGATCTCGCGGTTCGTGGGTTTGAGCCCCGCGTGGGGCTCTGTGCTGACTGCCAGCTCAGAGCCTGGAGCCTGTTTCAGTCTGTGACTCCCTCTCTCTCTGACCCTCCCCTGCTCACGCTGTCTCTCTCTCTCCTAGAAAATAAATAAAAAACATTTTTAAAAAAAATTTAAACAAAAAAGAAATGATCTGCACTAAGTCTCATCAACAGCCATCACCACACACCAATCCCACTTTTTTCCCCACATGGGAACTTGTAAGGCTACTCTGTTACCAACTGTCAAATGTGCGACAGAGTCCACGCAGGCTCAAACTCGCAAACTGTGACATCATGACCTGAGCCAACGTCATGGACTTAACAGATGGACGCCCTTTTTGGGTTTGTTTGTTTTTTGTTTTTTTTTTTAATGTTTGGATATCTTTTTGGATTAGTGCTTTTCCCTTCTTCAGATAAATACCCCAAAGTGGAATTGCCCATCACATGGTACCTAAATCCCCCCGAGCAAACACGGAACACAAAGCCTCTGGAGCCCTAGGCTTAGACTCCCCCCCTCCCCCACAACCACGGCAGGTCGGTCACATTCGTTTCTCGACAATGTCAAGGCCAGCTCATACGTAAAGGCTAGAGGAATAATTCTACCTCTTGAGGGAAGGACCACTACAGGGATACTGTGCAAAGGGGTGTGAACACTGGGAGACAGGATTCTCTGGGAATCATCTTTGAGATTCTACCACAGCTACCAGGATGGGAGGCTGACAGGATGCCGAGCACGCGCCCACGCACTGCACACGGCCCCACTGTGCTCCTCATGACGCACCGCTACGTCACAGAGGTCATGACCTTGGTGTCAAGAATCCTGGGCTTCAGGCAGGTTCTGAAGCATGGGTAAGTTGGTCGAGGACGTTGTGACCTCGGCGCCACGTAACCCGGCTGTCACGCGACTCCTGACGCACTGGTACTTCCGTCGAAGCCATTGTGACCCAGGCGCCACGCATGCCTGCTGTCTACGTGGCCATTTTGCTGGCACCGCGGCCCCATGGCTTCCAGCGAGTCCCTCAACCCGTGCGTCGCAGGCAGCGAAGCCGCCACTGAGTCCACCCCGCCGCTGCGTCTGGCGGTGGTGTGCAGCAACAATCAAAACCGGAGCATGGAGGTGCACCGCGTCCTCAGCAAACGCGGATTCAGTGTGCGGTCCTTCGGAACAGGGAGAGTCGTGAGGCTGCCCGGCCCTGTGCCCGACAAGCCCAACGTTTACGATTTCGGCACCACTTACGACCAGATGTACCACGATCTGCTCAGGAAGGACAGGCACCTGTATACGCAGAACGGCGTTTTACACATGTTGGAACGAAACAAGAGGATCAAGCCCCGGCCGGAGAGGTTCCAGAGCTGCCGAGACGAGTTCGACCTGATCATCACCTGCCAAGAGAGAGTGTACGACCAGGTGGTGGAAGACATGCATTCCAGAGAGCAGGTGACCTGCAAGCCGGTGCACGTGATCAACGTGGAGATCGAGGACAACCCGGAAGAGGCCACTGTGGGCGCGTTCCTCATCTGCAAGCTGTGCCAGTGCCTTCAGCGCACCGCGGATATGGACAACGACATAGACGGCGTGCTGCTGGAGTTCGAGGCCAAGAGCGGCAAAACCTTCCTGCACACCGTGTGCTTCTACTGAGCGGCCTGCTGCGCCCCTGGGGCCCGCGATCCGAGCTTCTGCTCGTCACTCCCGGTTCCTTCCCCCTGTTTGGTTCTGCCCTTAGGTCAGCTGTCCCACGACACTAGTAATCCCCGATAAACTGTAGGTGATGAGATGAGAAGATAGCGTGGACGATGCCAAGTTCAAGACAATCCATTTGTTTCTACTCCGCTTTGATTTACAGCGAGTACTGACTCTCAAGTTCTTTCTCTTGAACCAAGAAAGCAAACCACGGTTTGAAGTCCTTTTCCCCTATAGCCTTGTGGCTTTCTTGCTCTTTCCCCTCTGCCCCCCAAACTTGCTGGAATGGATGAACCACCGAAATAAAGGAATGAGGTTTAACCAATGAGTGATGTACCTGTGATTGTTTCATAGACAGGTGTTGCAGGGGGGCTTGGGGGGAGCATCTGCCGCCCCTGGCATTGTGGGGGGCGGGTGGAGATCAGTGTGCTTGGGCTGCGCAAAGAACATGCACAGACTGGGGGCTTCAGCGGCAGGACTTTATTTTCTCACAGTTGAGGGAGGAGGGGAATCCAAAATCAAATGCCGGCAGGGGTGGTTTATCGTGAGGCCTCCGACCTTTGCTTGCAGATGGCCACCCTCTCCCTGTGTCCCCACATGGCCTGTCCTCTTGTGGCCCTTTCACAAGAGGCCCTTTTATAGGAAGAAATACATGTTTCCCCTCTAGCCCCGTTTCTGGCACCAAGCTCCAAACATGGTTGGAGTCTCCTCAGTCCTCAGAGCCATAAAGGTGGCTTTTTCTATATCAAAGAGGTGACTTTGAGGCTCCCCTTAAGGACGGGGGCTGCTTGCCAGGGCAACCAATGTTGTGATTGGAAGCTTGGGACTTTCAGTTCCCCGTCACCCCCACGCTCTGGGAATGGAGAGGGAGGGGCTTGAGAGTGAATCAGGTTTTCTTAAGTTTCTTTCTGTTGAACTTTGCGGGTGGGGAAGGGGCCGAGAGAGAGAGAGAGAGGGAGACAGACAATCCCAAGCAGGCTCCTCACTGTCAGCACAGAGCCCGACGCGGGGCTCCGTCTCACAAACTGTGAGACCACGAGGTGTGCCTGAATCAAGAATCAGAGGCGTTTAAGGGACTGAGACTCCCATGTGCCCCACGTGCCACTGTTAGGACTCCAAACTCCACCGGGACAGAAGCGCCTTTGTTTGGGGTCTCACCTTATGTCTCTCTTCTACTAGCTGTTGATTTCTATACTTTAACTGACAAGCTAGTAAATACAACGTCTGTCCGTGGTCTGTGAGCGGCTCTAAGAACTTAATGGAGCCCAAGGGTGGGGGGTGGGAACCTCCATCTCTGGCCAGTTGCCCAGGGGCGCAGGTAACACCCTGGGCCTTGTGAGAGGCATCTGAGGTGGGGAGGGCAGTTCTGTGGGACTGGGCCCTGAACCGGTGAGATCTGATGCCGTCCCCAGGGAGTGTCCTCGTGGAGTTGTATTGTGGGACACGCGGCCGGTGTCTGAGGGCGGCCCTTCCACTGTGATGGTGACCAGAACCCTCCCGTCTGTGCTCAGCCCTCCTTTGTGTCTTGTCATCTTTTATGAACCCCAGTCAGATCGGGTTAAGTGTCCATTCTTGCCTCATTGAAATTGAATTACCTCCTTAAAGGCCCATCTCCGAATACAGGCACATTGGGGTTAGGGTTTCCACCTATGAGCTTTGGGAGGGCACCAATCACATGACAACAGGAGGCAATGTATTAAGTTTGATCAATTTCTTACTCTACTTACCACGGCTTCTAAGCTAGTGAGTGGTAAGGAGACTGAGAGTTTCATCTGGAATTCTACCCAGTACCAATCAGTGCCTTGCTTTGGTTATAGATGCTCATTTCAGGATTTGAAAGGAATCAGGAATTAAACACATTGATACTTATGCTTTTTCTAAAAAAGCCATTCTCTTAAAAAATAGTAGCCTATTTGGGATGTCACATGCTGGAAAGGATACCCATGGAACCATAACCAAATGCTGAATCATCTGAAAATCAGCACTTTCTGCGGACTCCTCGGCGGTCTCAGGTCCCAGGGCAACCAAGTGTCATGAACTCTAAGGACAAACAGGTGCTCCCTAGGTGAGTGAAGAGCGAGCCCTTGTTTGCCTGGGGCAGATGCCACTAGATACTGGCCCTAAGGGAAATCGTGTGCAACATGCAAAATCAGATGGGGTACTTTCATCAGAGGGAAGATCATTATAGGAACGAATCCAATGTACACACTACAAATGGAAAACACTGGGGCGCCCTGGGGGCTGAGTCTGGTACGTGTCTGACTTTTTTTTTTTTTAATGTTTATTATTTTTCAAAGAGAGAGTGCACAAGCAAGTGAGGTGCAGAGGATCCAAAGCAGGCTCCATGCTGACAGCAGCCAGCCAGATGTGGACCTCTAACTTCAGTATCGCGGGACCATGACTTTAACCAAAGTCAGATGCTTAATCGACTGAGCCACCCAGGCGCCCCAAGTGTCCAACTCTTGATTTTGGCCTAGGACATGATCTCACAGTTTGTGAGGCTGTGCCCTGTGTCCATCCCCATTCTGACAGCATGGAGCCTGCTTGGGATTCTCTCTCTCCCCCTCTCTCTGCCCCTCTCTGGCTCATGCACATGTGTGCATGTGTGCACTCATTCTCTTTTTCTTGAGAATCAATGAACACACTTTTAAAAAATCAGAAAGAACACTAATGTGCCTCTGATGGCTCGTCAGGAGATTTGACACAGCTGAAGAAAGAGTCAGCAATTTTGAAGATAGATCAGTGGAAATTACCCAAACACTAAGAGAAAGCAAGAGCAGAGAGAAAACAAGAACAGAACACCAAAGAGCCATGGGACAATATCAGTCTAACATATATGCAATAGGACCACCAGGAGAGGTGAGAAAGTGTGGCAGAAGAAATATTTGAAGAAATATGGCTGAGAACTTTCCAAAATTAATGACAGAAACCAAACCACAGGTCCGAAAGGTTCAGAAAATACTAAGCAAGATTAAAACACAAATAAAAAACCATTAGGCATAGTATATTTAAGCTGCTGGAAACCTAAGACAAAGAGAAAATTATAAAGGCAGCTGGGCAAAAAAGACACATGATGTACAATAGAACAAAGATAGGAATTATGGTTGACTTTTCATCAGAAATCATGCAAGGCAAAAGACAAAATGCCATTTTTAAAGTGGTTTAAGACCAAAAAAGAACATGTTTGCCCCAAATTCTATATCCAACAAAAAAATATTTTAAAAGAGGGGTGCCATGGAGCACCTGGGTGGCTCAGTTGGTTGGGCGGCCGACTTCTGCTCAGGTCACAATCTCACAGCACCTGACCTCGAGCCCCGTGTCAGGCTCTGTGCTGGCAGCTCAAAGCCTGGAACCTGCTTCGGATTCTGTGTGTGTGTCTCTCTCTGCCCCTCCCCTGCTCACACTCTGTGTGTGTATCTCTCTCTCTCTCTTAAAAATAAATAAAACATTAGAAAAAATTTTAAAGAAATGCAATAAATGTGAATATGTGAGGTGATGAATTGTTAATAAACTTGATAGGAGGAATCCTTTCACAATGTATACCTATATTCAATTCATCATGTTGTACACTTTTAAATGTTTACTTATTTATTTTTGAGAGTGAGCAGTGGAGGGGCGGAGAGAGAATCACAAGAAGGCTCCATGCTGTCATCCCTGAGCCCGGTTCGGGACTCGAACTCATGAACCATGAGATCATGACCTGAGCCAAAATCAAGAATCAGTCGCTTAATTGACTGAGCCACCCAGGTGCCCCTCATCATGTCGTACACTTTATCTCACCTATTTTCTTTCTTTTTTTATTTTTAAGTAGGCTTCATGCCCAGTGCAGAGCCCAGCATGGGGCTGGAACTCAAAACCATGAGATTAAGACCTGAGCTGAGATCAAGAGTCAGATGCTTAACCGACTGAGCCACCCAGGTGCCCCATCTTACTATTTACTTATCAAGTAGACCTCGATAAAGCTGGGAGTAAAAGGAATGCAAATAATATACTGTCACTTAAATATACACATACATTGAATTGAAATAAATTTTAAAAAATAATTTAACACACACACATGCATACGCAGAAACCCTTTCTCAAAGGAAAAAATGAGAGAATCCATTGCCAGCAGAAATGCACCATAAGAAATGTTATAGGCCGAAGGAATATGGTATCAGGCAGACACTTAGATCTGCACAAATAAATGAAGATGGTTAGAATTAGAACCAATAAAGGTAAATAATAATTCATTTAATTTGGGAGGTTCTGTAAAAGATAACTGACTGTCTAGAGTCAGTCTGCTATGCTGACAATGACAATGCATTGGGTGTTTATAGCATATATAAAAATAAAATATATGCTGGGACTGAGGAATGGGGAGTATGCTCTGAATAAAGTATTTACATGTGGTATAGTGTTATTTGAAGGTAGACATCAATTAATTACTGTAAACCCTGAGGCAACTGTTAAAAAAATTGTTTTAAGCATTAAATGGTTTAACATACTGCCTTGGGTCGTCGGTCAGCAACACTATTCCCCCTTCTAGGCTCTCCCAAGTATGGTCGTGTCCGGAGGCTTGGGAATTACATTCTCCATCATTCCATGCCAAATGGGTTACCAGCTAGATTTTACCAATAATCTATCATTACTCATGGTAGCTATGTTCTATCAAGTCGCTGTGAACACAGAGTTAGTGGATACTGACCCATTGCTCCCAGTGGAAATGCAGGTTTCGTTTCTGGGGAGTCTTTGAACAAGACATTTTTGAGAACTAATCAATACTCAGCCTTGTATGATGTGTGGTTCCGGTTTTTTTTTTTTTAAGTTTATTTACTTTGAAAGAGAGAAAGTGTGAGGGGGAGAGGGTCAGAGAGAAGGAGAGAAAGAGAGAATCCCAACTGACTGACCTCAACTGACTGAGCGACACGGGCACCCCTATGTATGTTTCTATTTAAAGACACCTTATTTAATATATACCATTGATTTGTTAATGGCCAGCAGCCCTATAAATTAGCCTGAATGAAGCTTATCCAACACACATATCTTCTCTGTAAGGCACATAGCAATCTCTTCAGCACTACACATGGAGGCCATTACATACAAAAAAATCACCAACAAAAAAGCACAAAACTGTGAAAAACATGGCTCTAAATAGACCACGAAAGGGACCCTTGTTTATAGTATGAGAGCTGAAATGAGAAGTCAGAGCCTCACCTTGTTCAACCTCAGCTAGGAAACGCTGCACCCGGTGACCCAAGTTTTTCACCGATCTGTACAAGTTCGCGAATAACTGTGAACATATTGTGCCTATTGATTCGGGGCTTATGAACACATCGTAGCAAGTAAGCAAATTTACAAAGACAGAATCCACAGATAATGAGCATCTCCTATTCTTGCACAAGACCTGGAAGGCCAAAGGGAGGCCAGAAGCAATAATTATTATCACTTCTCCAAAACCAGCAGGCAGACATGAAGGGTACAGAAAGTGGAAATCTTCATGGCAACCCCCAGGCGCTTCCCTGAGAATCACCTACCTTGGTCTTCCGGGCCCGAGTGCAACTCACTGTACATTCTGACGCTCGGGATGTTTGGGGGAAATCAGAGAGCTGGCTTTCCTAAACCTTTGCTCTTCCAACTCTTCCAACTTGTTTGATTAGCGCCCGATCTCCAGAACGAAATTCGTCTCCATTTGAAACACAGACTGCTCTGCTTTCCTGGCCGAACCCTGACAAATACGCATTCTCTTTGAAAACCTGCAGCTTGGAGGGAGATTGGATTACTTATTAAATGCCCAACTTCGAGCAAGTTGTCACAGCTAGGGATTTGCCCCGTAAGGCTGGGTGTGACCTCATTCAAACTCAAGGGCTTTGCGAGTCACTTTGGCCTCTTCATCACAGAGGGGCACGTGACAAGAGAACTGCTTTGTCTTCAAAAGTGTTGTCCGGCCTCCTATTTATATTTTCCAGGGTAAACCCTTATCTTGGGCCACTAAGACACTGCGACAAGGATTCGTGTGCAAGTGAGTTATGACGGGGGCACTTCCAGGAAAGACCAGTTAAGGGAGCGGGGAAAGCGAGACACAAGAAGGGAAGCAGCCAAGCAAGGGCAGGATGCGCACTCAAACTGGCCTGACGCTGTCTGGGGCTCTGGCATGTAAATTACACGTTGGTGTTGGTTCCGCCTCCAGGCGAGGGAGCTGGGTTGGCAGACTCCCTGTACCGCAAGTCATTGGCTCCATGCCATCCAAATTCCCAGGTGTGGGCAGAGCAGCTCCAGTGGTCCAAGGGCCGGCCGCTGAAGGGTATCTCACGTGCCAGCCGTTAGCAGCCAAAGCACAGATGTCAGAGAAGAGGCACCTAGAAACTGTAAAACAGATCCAAAAAGGGGTGTGGGGGAAACACTCGATGTCTGCCCCACCCTTTCATGAAATGGAGGAGAGTCAAGACGGCGGGGAGATTAAGCCCCAAGACGCAGGAGCCATCCCTACTGGGGGTGTTTGTTTCTTTAAAGTTTATTTACTTATTTTGAGAGAGAGGGAGAAAGAGAATCCCAAGCAGACTCAGTACTGTCAGTGCAGAGCCCCACGCAGCTCGATCCCACAAACCGTGAGATCACGACCTGTGCTGAAGTCAAGAGTCAGACGCTTCACCGACTGAGCCACCCAGGTGCCCCCTGAAGCAGGTTTAAATCCTAGCTGTGGCAAATGCTGAGTTGACCCCTAATATCTACGCTTAATGTAGAAGTTCTGGTTGTCAGCTGGGCCCATGGCTACCCGGCATAAAAGGTAGATTGACCAGTCTCCCTAAAAGCCTTGTGTGGCCAATGTGAGGTGAGCAGTAATTTGCTGTGTGACTTCCATGAAACATCTTTAAAAGGAGGGAAGTCATTCTTGGATCCCCCTTTCTTCCTTTCCTCTTCTCTCCTCTTCTTCTTCTTTCTTCTTCTTCTTCTTCTTCTTCTTCTTCTTCTTCTTCTTCTTCTTCTTCTTCTCCTCCTTCTCCTCCTCCTCCTCCTCCTCCTTCTTCTTCTTTTTAAGTAGACTCTATGCCCAGGGTGGGGCTCAAACTCAGGACCCTGAGATAAGGAGTCGCATAGCTCTATCGAGTGAGCCAGCCAGGTGCCCCAACCCTCCTTCCTTCTGCTGCCTATGGTCCTGAAGGCTGGGACACAAGCAGCCATCTTGAATCATGAGGTGGAGAGAGTGTTTCCACATTGAGCAAATTAAAATATTTTCTTTTGGGGGCGCTTGGGTGGCTCAGTCGCTTAAATCTCTGATTTTAGTTGAGGTCATGATCTTTTGGTTCGTAGGTTCAAGCCCCGCATCGGGCTCCATGCTGACAGTACAGAGCCTGGAGCATGCTTGGAACTTTCTCTCTCCCTCTCTCTCTGCCCCTTCCCCACTCTCTCTCTCTCTCTCTCAAAACTAAATAAACATCAAAAAAAGTAAAATAAAATTAAATATTTTAATTTTAATTAATTTTTATTCAATAAAAATGTTTACTACTTTTGCTTTATTGTTTTATTTAATGCTTTAATGTGGCATGGGACATACTTATAACATGAAATTATTCATTGTTTATCTGAAATTACAGTTTAACAGGGCATTTTGTATTTTATCTGGCAACCCAAGGCAGAGACCGTACGTTGGAGAAGGCAGAATGACAAGAGAGAAAGAACTTGGGTGGCTTTTGATTCTGAAGCCACCATACTAGAGTTAGACTGCTTACCTCCAAACTTTGTGTGAGAAAGAATATCTACCTTGGGGGCTCCTGGCTGACTCAGTCAGTGGAGCGTGGGACTCTTAGTCTCAGGGTCATGAGTTTGAGCCCCATGTTTGAGCCCCATGTGCTGATAGCTAGCTCAGAGCCTGGAGCCGGCTTCAGATTCTGTGTCTCCCTCTCTCTCTCTGACTCTCCCCTGCTCACGCTGCCTCTCTCTCTCTCTTAGAAATAAATAAAACAATAAAATTTTTTTTTAATTAATTAAATAAACTAAGCAAATATGGCATTGGGTAGAGCTTGTTTCTGGATGGTTTGAAAAAAAAAAAAAAAGAGGTGTGCCCTCGGTGGCTCAGTTGGTTAAGCATCTGACTCTTGATCTCAGCTCAGGTCTTGATCTCAGGGATCTCAGTTCAAGCCCCACATTGGGCTTTGAGCTGGGTGTGAAGCCAAGGAAGGATAGAGGGGAGGAAGGAAGAAAAAAATCTATCCTATCGGGGCCAGTATTTATTTTTTCCCCCTTCCTCTGGCAACTGAACTCAATCTAATAACACTGGTCCTGCCTCTCACTTGTTGGGTGACCATGGGAAAGTTACATAACCTTAAGATTACGATGCATTACATGGGGGTGGTGCACAGAAACCTGGGGTGAACAGGAAGTGCTGCAAGCACTTCGAGTGTCCGGATACGGCCGGCAGCTTTCAGTAAGCGTTGGCTATTATTGATTCGGTGGGCTCCTCTCGTCACTTGTAAATCATCCCCAGGGCTCCTCCCTCCCCGTCTGAGATGACTGCACAGCGTCCAGACTTGCATCTTCGCCCTTGAAGACCACATTCTGTCTTCTCTGAAGGCCTAATGCCTCCTGATTTACAGAACCGCTATTTACTAACACCCATAAGGAAGTGGCTTCTGAATCTATTTCCTCTCAGTCACGTTTGTTGGGATTAAAAAAAATACGCAGAAACTCTGAATGGGCTACCCGAAGTCTTCGGCAGATAAGTCTTTCTTTGTGCAGAAATTGGACACAAGAGGAAAACCTCTAGTGTGTTCTCACCTTCCCTGTAAATTTAGAAACCGGAGAATATTGTTCATTAGGCCAGATATTTGGTGCCTTCCTTGTGGGCCTGGAGGTGGAGAATTGAATCGTGACACTTCTTCGCTGGAAAAGAGTGGATGGAACATTAGACAGCAATCCCTAGGGAACCTGTGTGCTTCCAGGCTGACATTTTTCCTGCAGAGGGAATCAGCTGAACCCGAGTAGGATCGCTGGCCCCAGTCAGTCCCTCCAGCAGACTGCATGCAGGGGTCCATTTCCAAGACTTGAATGGGTCCTAAGTACAGGTCCATTCGAAGTCCAGTGAATTCTGTCCCAAAGGCAAGGGGAGAGCCCACCCAGGTCTAACAACTTGTAGATTTCCTCCTGTCAGCGTATTCTAATGGCCTGATTAGCAATTCTATTGTATTTAATTTGCACCCAGGGTAATTCACTGTCAGCCAGAAGAGCCATCAGCATGAAAAATGGCACCAAAATTAAAAACCAATAGTCAAATTTCAGTTGGAATGAGCTCTCTTGGCATAATGATGAAGCAGGATTAACTGGAGTCAGTGGGTCCAGCCCATGAGGCGCAAGCCTGTTAGTTACTAACATGCTGCTGGGAATTTGAGCCAGGGCCTGTCTGCATCATGGGAAACAAGCAGCCAAATTAGAAAATCGAGAAAGACAAATGTGCGGGTCCAATCAAACATTCAAGCCAAGTGCCTGCTTGCCATCTCCTAACTCACTGTGGTGGCTTTAAAATACGTCCCCAAATTCTTTGACGGTCATCCTATCAAAATGTGGAGGGATCTAGCCCCTTCCTCTGGAATATGGACTGGCCTTCTAGACTCCCGTGGAATGAATAGAATATGGCAGAACTGATACTACATCATTTCCAAGACTGGGTCATAAAAGGCACCCCGATTTCTGCCTGGTTCTCTTTCTTGAAAGCCCTGAGTTGATGAGTAAGAAGTACTGTGGTCCTGAGCTGCCATGTTGGAAAGGCCACGGGGCAAAGCCACCGAGAATTAGAGAAGGAGGGGAGGTCCAAAGAACCCCAGTGGGTCTATCCCAAGCCGTGGGGGTCTTCCCAGCTCAAGAATCAGACCTGTGAGTGAAGAAGTCATTGAGGACTCCAGCCCTGGCCACCATGTCACTGCAACCTAAGAAGCCCCCCTATCGAGAACTGCCTGGCTGAGCCCAGTCAAGCCCCCAACTCGTAAGCAGTGTAAGCAGTCGTTAGGGTTTGACAACACTGTTCTGGAGCCATTTATTATGTGGTAATAGGTAAGCAGAACACCCAGTGTCCTTCAGTCTTCCTGCTTCTGGCCCCCTGGTTCTTCTTGGTGCTCGCAGGGATCCCTGGTCAAGGACACCTACCCCACATCCAGCCTGACATCCAGTCTACCCACTGTCTCCATTCGCCTGGCCCAATGCTCAGCAAACAAGCCAGGGCTCATAAGAATAAACCCTACCCCTCTGCTGGAATTTTTACCTAACCATGTGCCAAGGACAAGCATCCTTCGCATTTGGGAGGTGTCTCCTGGTTTGGGTAATACTGGGGAGACACATGGCCTGCCTCCCATTTAGAGAAGCTCATAGCTGAGCTCCCTGAAACCTCCCCCAAACACAGCAGCCAGGGGCTCCCAAGAATTTGAATCTCAAGGGAACATAATAACGAGGCAGGGGCAACGACATTGTGGCAACATCAAGGGGCAGCAGTGAAGGTGTCCTACAGAGGACACCTAACAAGTCAGCCCCCCCCCACCACCACCACTAAGAGTGTTCTTAGATAGGAGTCCTGCTACCTCCCCACAAGTCTGAACGATCTCATACCTTCCAGAAATATTCTTTCCTATTGCTGTTGGCTATCACTGGTTTCAGGGACACCAGTGAAACCAAAAGCCCGACTCAAAGCACCTTCATCCTAGCCATGCCCAGAATAGGAGTCTAAACTTAGCAAGAGGCACTGAAGTCCCCCAGACGCCATTAGGGAGGCCACCAAAGCTATAGGGGTCCAGGACCACAGTGAACTATGTTATACATCCCGTTCACCCAACTGGCTTGGCATAGAAACTAACCAGAAGTAACCTTTGCAAATTATATTCATTACAGGGTCATACATCATTATGCAGGATTATCCAACATAAAAGTATGTATTCTATCTAGATTAAACCTTCTTGTTAGCGCACACCCAGCACATGTGCACATTCCTTGGGGGTAGAGGTCAAAGGTCATGGTACCTTGGCCTCTAGGCCAGTATCTAAGGGAGTCCAGTATTGTTCTCATAACCCTGGGCACAGACGCCGCTGTTCCCACCCCCAGGTCCCGTGCTCTTACTACATAGTGCATCTAGGCCCAACTTTCTTTTCTTTCTTTTTCAGTATGTATGTATTTATTTAAAGTTTATTTCTTTTGAGAAAGATACAGCATGAGTGGGGGAGGGGCAGAGAGAGAAGTGGGGAGAGAGAGAGAAAGAGAGAGAGAGAGAGAGAGAGAGAGAGAGAATCCCAAGCAGCCTCCATGCTGCCAGCACAGAGTCCGATGAGGGGCTCGAACTCACGAAACCATGAGCTCGTGACCTGAGCTGACACCATGAAGCTCAACCAGCTGAGCCCCCAGGTGCCCTTAGTCCCAACTTTCAAGTGGCAATCCATGAATTTCTTCACCTGGGGGCTTCTCCTGGTCACCAAAGCTGCTTTGCTGGCCCCTGTGGCAGACTGGGGGGTGTGCGGATTAATGCCCCTCCCTGGAAATCGCCCCTAGTTAAGGGCTGATGCAAGTAGACGGGAGCCAGCACCGGATTCTTGTCGAGGCAAGTCAGGAGTCCCCAGACAAGGAGCTTACACTCTGTGGTCAGTTCCCTTCCTGTGTCTGGTTCCCCCCACCAGCTTTCCCTTCACACATTGGCCGTGATTGGCTGCGTGTAAATTAGCTAAGCCTAATCCATTGACCCTAGTTTCGATTAGTGTGGACACTGCCACTACCCACCCACCCCAGGGCTGGCTGTAGCTTTGATACGGATATGCAAATTAGGCAGCCCTAATTTGTGGATGCTGATAAGATGCCGGACACTAGAAGTCTCCGTGTGGGGCATTGATAAGGCACCAAGGCGGGAACTGGGATTCGGACTCACAATGCATTCGCTCACACACTGCATAGAGACCATCTCAGCATGCCCAGGAGCCAGGACGCGAGGGTTGAGAAACAGAGTCAAGACACCTAAGAGCCTGGTGGCACTTCCTGCCTTAATATCAGTGGCTCTGGTGTCACCTTGCCGCAGCCTGCCAGTGCGGCCCTCCTGATATGACCGAGAGACTCTGTTTCACAACACTACCGCCTCTCAACGGTGTCATGTGACACAGCTTGGAAAATGCCCCCCCCCCCCAAAACACAGCAGCTCCTCCATGACAAGCTTGCAAAGTGACAGGAACAGGGGCTGTCCTCATCATCCTCGATATATTTCTAGTTTAGTCCAGATGGCCCCGAAACTTCGCCCATGGCCCCGCTGCTGGAACCGAGGCCGGAACTGGAGCCCCAGCCTCTGGCCTGTGCGTCTGGGCCTCTCCCAGGTACTCCAGGACCCCGCTTTGCAAACTGGTCAGCCAGCAGTGCTGGGGCAGCCCCGCCTCGGGCCCTGGGGTGAGCAGCCTGGGTGAGGTGGGTGAAGCCTAGAAGCATCCTCGAAGGTTCTGGAGCCTCACTCATGCACCGGGCCTGATTCCATCTCTCCCCACCCACAGTTGTGGTTTTTGGTTGTGGCTTTTTCTCGAATCCTGACCTTGGCTCCTACAGGCCCAGCTGTTTTCAACTGCAGGAGCTTTTGGGGGGAGGGGCGGGGGGAGGGGGCAGGAGAGGTCCCGTTCACGTTCACACCAAATCTCAAGTGTAGCGACGAAATAGCAGGGCCCTAGCAGAGCTGAGCTAAGAGCACTTCGGTGCCTCGGATGGATTTATTCAAAGTTCATAATTACCCTGAAATCTCTTAAAATGAAAACATGATTGAAGAATTAAACCTGGTAAGCAAATTAGTCAGAAAGAAAACCTCCGCAGAGCAAATGACAAAATCCAAAGATCCCATCCAGCAGATGAACCAGCCTGCGCTGGAGCCAGGAGCCAGGGCTGCAGACAGACCCTGGGGCCCTGGGGGTGCCGGGACCGCATCAAAGCCAGTCCCCCAGCCAAGGGTAGGCTGTGCCCTTGGGGCTGGCCAGTCAGGTGGCCAGAACCTGGGGAGGGAAGTGGCTGGGGGCCTGTGCCCTGCAGCACCTGCTGGGGAAGTTGTAATAGCAGCTCCCCCCACCGACACCCCTCCCTGCACCCTGCTGTAGCAGCGTTCAGGAGCCCTGCCCAGGCTGGGGCTGGAGAGACCCGTGGGGGGGCGGGGTGAAGGGGTGGGGGCAGGCCTGGCCACAGCCTCAGGCTGCACAGGTCTGTCTGCAAGTGGACGTTGGGGACAGATGGTTTCTCACGCCCAGAGAAGCTGTTTCCATTTTTTGTGCGCCCCACCCCGGCTCACTTCACCGCTCATCACAGAACCATCGGGTATTGGGGTACGGGGTGCTTGTCCAGACAGAATATGTTTTCTCTGTCTCTCTCTGAATCAGACCTATTTCTAGGAACTGCTAACCCCAACCCCTCCCCCACCCTGACTTGGGGCTTTTCTCTAGACAAGGAGGGGTCTTCTGATTACTATTGCTGTTTGTTAAACTTCCCCAAAATGCAGAGGCATCAAACAGCCATTTTATTATCCTCAGATTCTTTTATCTATCTATGTATTTATTTTGAAAGAGAGAGAGAACACGTGTGCAAGCTAGCACGAGCAGAGGAGGGGCAGAGAGAGGGAGAGAGAATGGCAAGCAGGCTCCACTGTCAGCACAGAGCCTGATGCTGGCACGATCCCACAAACCGTGAAATCCTGATTGGAACCAAAACCAAGAGTCGGACATTTAACCGACTGAGCCCGCCAGGTGCCCCTTATTATCCTCAGATTCTAGGAGTCAGGTATTCACAGGGGACAGCAGGGACAGTTTGTCTCTGCGCCACGAGTTCTGGGGCCTCAGCTGGGAAGATTCCATGGCTTGGGGCAACTGGATGGCTGGGGGCTAGAGTCATCTGAAGGCAGGGGATGCTGTCTCTGTGACAGCTGTTGATCAGAATGCCTACATGGGACTTCCCCACTCCCAGCAGGGCGGCCTCAGGGCAGTCAGATGGGTCACAGGCAGCTCGGAGCTCCGGGTGCTGCATCGCCTTTTCTGATCGCCGCTGGAAGTCACGCAGCACCACTTTGCCATGGTCTTCTGGTGGCAGACAAGTCACAGGCCCCCCCACATTTGAGGGGAGAGGCGGTGACGTCACCTTCCAAAGGGGGGGGGTCCACAAACTTGTGGCACATTGTAAAACCGGCACACAGAGGTTCCTACCGGTTCAGCTCTTCCTGACATGATCGCGTCACATCCACAGACAACAGAGCCGTTTACTGGGTTCCGACCCCTGGTCCCCCTCTCCCCATCTGTAGCAGGTTGAATGGTGGCCTCCGAAAAGCTATGTTTATGTCCTAACCCCAGGAACCTGGGAATCTGAGCTTATTTGGAAATAGTGTCTGTGCAGATGTAATCAAGAATCTTGAGGGAAGATCACCCTGGATTAGCCAAGTGGCCCCGAGATCCAATGACAAGTGTCTTCGCAAGAGACACAAGGAGAGAAAAGACCACGTGACATCAGGGGCAGAGATTGGAGAGACTCGGCCACAAGCCAAGGAACACCTAGAGCCACCAGAGCCTGGAAGACACGCGGAACGATCCCTCCCCAGAAGCTTCCGAGGGAGCGCAGCCCCGGCCGACGCCTCGATTTCAGACTGCTGCCCTCCGCCACCCGCTCTGTGGCCCTCGGTCACAGCGGCCCCAAGAAACGAATACAGCATCCAGGGACCTTGGCCAAGTGGCCTCACTTCACAGAGTGTCAGTGCAATGATGATAAAAATAGTATCTGCCTCCTAGGGTTGTTGAGCGGATAGGTGAGATCACCTGCGCGAAGTGCTTAGCTCAGCAACTGGCAGGCTTCTAGCACAGCTATTATTGTTAGTCACGTAGAAGCAGGTGGGGGCCTGTTTAAACAAGCAAACAAACGAACCTTAGAAAGACAACGGAATAGGGGCGCCTGGGTGGCTCAGTCAGTTAAGTGTCTGACTCTTGACCTTGGCCCAGGTCATGATCTCATGGTTCCTGAGATGAAGCCCCACGTTGGGCTCTGTGACAGCCCAGAGCCTACTTGGGATTCTTTCTCTCTCTCTCTCAACATAAATAAATAAACTTAAAAAGAAAGAAAGACAATGGAATAAAACAAAGGCAGATGAGGCCCCTGCCTGGCTCAGTCCTTAGAGCAAGCCACTCTTTGATCTCTGGGTCCTGAGTTCAAACCCCACATCGGGTGTATGAGCCTATTTAAAAAAAGAAAAAGAAGCAAGGCAAGTGGTAGCGTACTCTATTCAAGAGCTTCCCGCCAATGTCCTTTTTCACATCACCTGCCTCCTGCCTTGGACCCCGGACCCTTTAGACAAGTTTGCCCATGACCCTAGGACCCCCCCTTTTGTGACATGGTCTGCGCCGTTGGTTATCTTCTGGTTAGCTCCACCCCCCCCTTTCCTGCCTTTCTTCAAGACTGCTTCCCCGCACGCTTGACCCCGCGCTTGCTGGAGTGGGGTCGGCTGCCTGGCATTCTCTTGGCCTCAGAGACGTGTACACCATCTGAACCCCCCGCCTAGACTGGGAAAGTCTTCGAGGCATGAGCTCTGCATCTCCCTTTCAACCACCCTTCCCATACAGAGCAAATAAGATCGGCCACGAGTTGACAACTGTCCAGGCTGGGCGATGGGATCGTGGGAGATCATTGTATTATTCTTACTACTTTGGGGTCTGTTTGAAATTGTTCGTAATAAAGCCTTCTAATAAATATATGCCAGCTGTGCGGGAGGGAAGAGGGGGGCAGGACTGGGCAGAGGGAGGGGCGTGGCTGCAGCCTCCGTGGCCCGCACCCCCCCACACACACCCGAGGGAGCCCTGTCGCTGAATTCACCTCCCGGGCGCCTGGGTGGCTCAGTCGGCTGAGCGTCGGACTTCAGCTCAGGTCATGATCTCGCAGTACGTGAGTTTGAGTCCATGATTCAGGCTCTGAGCTGACAGCTCGGAGCCTGGAGCCTGCTTCAGATTCTGTGTTTCCTCTCTCTCTCTCTGTCCCTCCCCTGCTCATGCTCTGTCTCTCTCTCTTTCTCTCAAAAATAAACATTTTCTTTTTAAAGAATTGTATCGGTTTCCTATTGCTGCTGGAGGAAATTACCGCACACTCACTGCCTTATGACCACACAGGTTTATTCTCATACAGCTCCGGAGGTCAGATATCTAAAATTAAAGTGTCGGCAGAACTACATTCCTTCGGGAGATTTCAGGGGAGAATCTGCTTGTGTTTTTCTAGCTTCCAGAAGCTACCTGCATTCTTTGGCTCTTGGCCCCTATCTCCAGCTTCAGAGCCAGCAGGCACATCACTCTGACCTCTGTCTCCGTTGTCACATCTCCTTATGTGACAAATCCTCCTGCCCCCTCTCTAAGGTCCCTTGTGATTATGTTGGGCCCACCCAGATAATCTAGGACAACCTCCCCAACTCAAGATCCTTAATTTAACTACATCTGCAAAGTCTCTCTCGCCACGTACGATGGCAAACATAGTCACAGGTTCCAGGGACGAAGATGTGGACATGTTGGGAGACTGGGAGAGAGCGAGAGCCAGACAGGGGCAGAGAGAGAGGGAGAGAGAGAATCCCGAGCAGGCTCTGCACTGTCAGTGCAGAGCCCAAGGTGGGGCTCGAAGTCTCGAACCAGGAGATCATGACCTGAGCCACAGATGCTTAACCCACTGAGCCACCCATGTGCCCAGGGGACTAGATCCTTATACCCCAATATTTGAAGGTCACTGAAAGGGCATGACTTTGACTGAGGCACTCTCTCTGTAGCTGAAGCAGCCCTCTGAAAGTGCTGACTGCTAGAGGGTACCCCTGAAAACGCCCGAAGGGTGCCTGGGTGGCTCAGTAGGTTAAGCAGCCGACTCTGATTTTTGCTCAGGTAATGGTTTCAGGGTTTATGGGATCGGGCCTGTGTCAGGCTCCTCACTGACAGCACAGAGCCTGCTTGGGATTCTCTCTGTTCCTCTCTCTTTGCCCCTCCTCTGCTCACTCGCACGTGTGTGCGCCATCTCCGTCTCTCTCTCAAAATAAATAAATAAACATTTTTTATTATTATTATTATTTTAATGTTTTTTTTTATTTATTTCTAGGAGACAGAGAGAGACAGTGTGAGCAGGGGAGGGTCAGAGAGGGAGTCACAGACCGAAACAGTCTCCAGGCTCTGAGCTGGCAGTCAGCACAGAGCCCGATGGCTCGAGCCCACGAACCGCGAGATCATGACCCTAAGTGAAAGTCGGACGCTTAACCAACTAAGCCACCCAGGCGCCCCAAATAAACATTTTCTTTAAATGCCCCACAAAGGCGCCCAGGTGGCTCAGTCAGTTAAGTATTGACTTCAGCTCAGGTTATGATCTCACAGTTCGTGAGTTCAAGCCCCACATGGGGCTCTCTGCTGTCAGCGCAGAACCTGCTTCGGATCCTCTGTCCCCCACCCCTTCTCTGCCCTTCCCCTGTCTGTGTTCTCTCTCTCTCTCTCAAAAATAAATAAATAAACATTAAAAAAAGATAATTCTCACACCAAAGGGATGCATTCTAGGGGTGACATATTCTATTCCCCTATCCCCACCCTGTTCCGTTCAGCCCCCGCCCCCATCTCATACGCCCCATCTACCTTCACTTCTCCTGGTACATTTTCCCACAATGCTCCTCGTCTTTTTAAGAGATGAGATAATTTACTCATTTGTTATATTTATTTGTTTGTCTTCCCCCATTCTGGGGATGCACACTCCATGAGACGTGGGGCCGCGGGTCCATTTGGCTCGCAGATTCGTCCCCAGTGCCTCAACCAGCGCCCAGCAAGCACAGGGCAGGCACTCACTGAATATTCGTTGAATAAATAAACCTAGGTTGTCAATCCCACTTGGATTAGAAAGAGCAGGCTTCACCAAGGCCAGCCCTCCTGGAGGTAAAAGCATCAGCAGCAACCAGAGCCACCAATTTGTCTGTCCCCCAGGTGAGTGAGCTCAGGATAGCGGTTTCCCTTCTCCCTGGAGGGTCTCCCAGAAATCCTCAGCAGGACTTTCACCCTGTACAGACACCCAGTTGCCTTGCACATCATCAACCATAAGTGGGGCTTGAGACCCAGGAGCGAGACAGGACCCGCCCCCCGCCCCTCCCCCTCCCCGGGAGCAGCCCAGCAGAGGCCCCATTGGTCTGTGTTGGTGGCCCATCCTGGAATGTTCCCGGAAGGCCAGGGGAGGTCTGGCCTCCTTGCCCTACACCTCCCTTCTAGTGTGGGGTCCTGGCAGCCTGAATACCCCGAGGAGGTGCCTCCAGAGTGGCAGAGGGTATCTCCTGGGCCATCGTTACGCCACTATCAGTGGAAGCCATCACTCAAGTTTTAAGGAAAATTCCACAGGTTCATCATGATAAGAAGTTCCAGGAATTTTCTATCCTTTTCAAAGGAAAAAGAAAGAATACTCATAACGATTGCTCCCTTCGCCGGGCCAAGTTCTGGGAGACCAGGCGGGACCTCCATTTAATTAGATACCCCGAGAGGCAGGCATGATTCGCCCTCCCATCATTTATGAGCATATCAAGATTTCAGGTTTTGCAACTGAGGCTCAAAATGAAACCATCGGGGTTTTACAGGCCCCGCTTCAGCTTCGAACCGGTGATTTAGTAAACAACCTGGAGGGAAAACCCGGCTCCTGGTCAACAGGCAAGACTCCCCCGGTGTGGTGCGGGGAGCTGAGAGACAGCAGCTAGATAAGACAGGAATGAAAGCAGGGAGATTTCAGAGTTGCCAGGACTCCAAGGCTGGTGGGGGTGATGGTGGGGGTCAGCAGCAGAGATCGGCTGGGCAGATCAAAGAGCCCCCTCCGGCCAAACCTGTGGTAAAGTGCTTTGATCTTCTAATCACACCTATTTATCCCGAGTCCAGCCTGAGACAAAAGAACCGCCCTGGAGGACCAGCCTTTGAGGATGAGCAGGGCTCCTGGGATCCCCGAGCCAAGCCAGACCGGCTAACTGGGGCCCAGACCGCTGACAACAGGGAGGGGGCGTAGAAACCACTGGGCCGTGACCCCAGACATTGGCGTGGAAAACGAGAAGTGGCAGCCAGATGCCAAGGCCAGAGCGGTAACATCCACCGGGCTTACTTGTCCTCAGAGATCTCAGAGCGTGAGCTGTGGAGACGGGGCTCCAAGGGAGGGAGGGACAAGGCAAGTCTCAGTGACCTTTCATTTGCTTTTCCCCCTCCCCGCATCTCTTACCAACAACAGAGGTACTAGCATTTTCTCCGTGCAGGCATAATTCTTGACACTTTCTCTTTAATAGCCCATAGCTCTACTATCCGAATCCCCATTTTACAGATGAGGAAACAGAGGCACAGAGAGGTTACGTGACTCAGACATGACTCTGCCATGTGCAGATGGTGGAGCAAGATGCTTGGAGCCGGCGCTCTGGCTACCCCCCTCCCCCATCCCTCACTACTAACCCGCGCCCGGTTTCTTCCCCTCCTGTTTTCTGACCCCCAAAATAACACTTGGGCAGAACTGGAACCTAAGTGGCCCTGATCTGGCTCTAACATCCTCATCTGTTTGGTCAAAATGCCAAGAACAACCCCCGGCTCTGTGCCCCCACGGGGGTGTTTTGAAGCTTGAGAGATGCCAAGAATGTGAAAGTGTTACACACACACACACACACACACACACACAGCACAACACAACAACCCTACAAGCACTCACTCTGCAAATGCGGAGGGTGTATTATGCTTTCCTTTCCTCTGCTCAGCTCTTCTGGGCTTCCTGATGAGATCAAAGCGAGGTGAGGTGTGGGGTAGAAAGGGTTCAGGCAGCAGAGCTGACTTGCAAGAGGAGGTTGGGGTCTTTTCCTGGCTGCAGGGGGCCATGAAACAGCTTCCCCCTTGGGGACCCACCAGCAGAGGGCTTTGTCTGATAACTCCAGGAGGCGCCACTCGCGCGTAGGATACAGGGCTCATGATGGCCCCTGGAGTCATCCAACGTGCCTATCAGGCTGAGTGGGAGAAGCTTCTAGAAAGGGCCTTCTGCCTGGGGAACAGCCCAGCCCTACCACTGCCTCTGGGCATGGGGGGGATCAGAAACTGAAAGGCCTGAGGCATTGGGGACCAAGGGTTAAGGACAGGGCAGAGGCCAAGAATGGGGTTTAGTGAGGCCAGGTCAGACAAAAGAGGTGGGGGGGAACAGCCATGGGAGAAAAACTCAGGGAAGCCCCCACCCCCACCCTGCCCCGCCCGGGCTGTGGGAGGGAGACCCTGACCACATCAGGGGTGTGTGGCGAGGAAATGAGGCCTCCTCAGGAACGAGCTGCAAATGAGAACCGTCTGGAGTTTCGGGATCCCCGAAGGAACACAGGGAAAGGATACAGTTGCGTCCATGGGAAAGTTATTATCATCTCCGCTGAAGTTAAACATTCAGGAGGGTCTGCTTTCCATCTCTTCCGCCTGGGAGCCTGTGAAGGGGGAGGTGCGGGGGGCTCCTCGGGAGGGCCTGGTGGGTCACGTTTTCCAAGGGGAGTCGGGGACGCGGAGGGGCTGTCAGAGGCGGCCAGGGCCGGTAGCCTGCGCTCCAGCCCCGCTTCTGCTCGCTCTTTCTCCAGGGCTCAGGACGCCATCTTGTCAAGGGCAGGCTCTCTCTGGGGCTGTCAGGGGCTGCGCTTCACCTCTGCAAGTCCCCAGGGTGGGGGTGGGGGGGGCAGATGGAAGGGAGACGGGAGGAGAGGCCCTGGCCCCTGAAGAGAAAAACAGGTCACGTAGAACTCAGGGAGATCTGCAGGGAGGCGAGGGCTTCCGGCTTCTGGACAGTTCTCCCGCCCCTCCGAATGTACTAGGAATGGAAGTGAGTCTGGCACAGAGGGCCAAGAAAGGACGACAACCGGCCTCACGGGCCGGGCCTTCACCAGCGTCCTCTAGAGGCCTTTGGGACAATAAAACTGCCTCAGGAAATGCTTCTGCTGCTGCAGGTGGCCTCAGACGTCAGCTGGGTTCTCAGGCTTCCGGGGAACAAGTGTGCTGGGCAGAAGGCACAGCAGCCTCCAAGCCTGAGGAGCCCGGGCGCCTTTCCAGGCCCCCTGGACGACTTCCGCCTCAGAGATGGGTCCCTCCCTGCCCAGGGACTTTGCCATTCTCTGAGCTCAGAGGGCAGAAGGGTGCCCGCTACCCGCTTCACGCCTCCTCCTCCACCCCCTGACCCACAGCCCTCCTGTTCTGGGGTTTTCTCTCAAGAGGCAGCTCCCCACGCGGTCGTCAGAGAGGTGCCCTGCGAAGCCGGAAGTCCAAGCCGGCAATGCCCCACCTCTGGGAGATCCCTGGTAACTGTCCCTCCCCCCGTTGGGGGTGAACAAGAAGGGGCTCCCCAGTCCTGCCTGCACAGACTGGGAAATGCGGTGGGGCCGGAGGCGGGCCCCGGAGCCTGCCAGACCCCAGTTCTGCCACGAGCAAACCGGAAAAACCTCGGAGGCCAGTTTTCTCAACTGTCAAAGTGAGGAAGGTAACACTAGTGGCCAGAAGGGTCCTAAGGATTAGCAGACAAAACACATCCCGCTTGTGGAAGGCACGTGCCGAATGCAGATTCCTCTCCCACCCAGACTCCCTGACTCTGGACCAGCCCTGAGGAGACTTGGGCAGTGAGCCTTGGAGCTGAAATGAGCTGGCAATCAAATTCAAGTGCTAATAACAGAAGCCTAACTATAGTGGCTTACACAGATTTGGACTTTATTCTCTCTTACAGAAAGAGTCCAGCAGTGGGCAATCTGGGGGTGTTCAGGTAGCTCTACAGTCATCAGGACCCCAGGCTCCTTCTATGTTTCTTGTCTTATTTCATTTCATTTCATTTTGAGAGAGGGAGAGGGGCAGAGAGAGAGAGGATCTCAAGCAGGCTCCACATTCAGCACGGAGCCCGATGTGGGGCTCAATCCCACAACCCTGGGATCGTGACCTCAGCCGAAATCAAGAGTCAGACAGTCAACTGACTGAGCCACCCAGGCGCCCCCACCCTTCTATATTTCTGCTTTGCTTTGCTTTCTTTAGCATGGGGTATCCATCCTCAAGGTCACAATATGGCTACTGGAGCTCCGCCCATCACCATTCCAGGCAGGACAGGTTTAGGAAGAAGGAGAAAGACAGCGGCCAAGAGGACTCCCAGCTGAATAAGCCCTTCCGAAGACTTGCCCTTCTATATTACCAGCCTCCTGGAAGCTTCAAGCAAAGCTGGGATGTAGTCTTTTATTTGGGAACGGTGCTGCCGCTAATAAAATCCAAGGAAGAAGAGGAGAATATAGAGTTGAAATTCATGGGTACCGCAGTACTGTGTGGTTAAGATATTGAAATATCTCCACAAATGGCCCCTTCCCCAAGCCTCACACCCAATGTCCTTCCTTGTGGCCCAGACCCCCGCCTCTGTCCCCCCCACCCCCCCAGCAAAGGAAGGACCAAAGCCTGGCCCAGCAAATGATCTACTTATGGTCCTTATCTATACTACACGGTGGTGAAATATTTCAATCATCCTGGGCAGTTAGGGCGGGCTGCTGGCCTGGGTCTCATGCTATAGAAGGCTCTGCTCTGGCCACAGCCATGCCCTTAGAGCAAGGATTACACAGGATGGAAAGGACACCCGCCTGGAGCCTGTTCTCTTCTGGACACGCTCTGGAATCCTGGGACCCAGAGTTCCCCCTCGATAGCCAAGTCCACCACCGGGGTCTGCCCAGGCCTCCTCCTCTCGTCTACCCTTCCAAGAGCTCACGCCACCGTCTGTTTGCACCCTTAGGCAGCCAAAGGGTGGCTGCTTGCAAGGGGAGTTGGGGAAGGCAGACAGTGGATAGAGCTGGACCATGGGGGCTGGAGGGTGAGCAGGTACGCACAGCTGGCCTGTCCTAGTGTGGGACCAAACCCCACGGGTGGGAGGAGAAGGGGCAAGGGTGGGGGAGGAACCAGACGGGGTCCCATGTGCAACTCTGAAGAACCCCGAATTCTAAATTCACACCTAGCCTCTTGCATCCCTGTTACATTCGGCAACAGATCCTATAAGGAACGGCTTGTAAGCTTGATTTTAATTTGGAAGTGTTTTTTTAAATGTTTACTTATTTTTGAGAGAGAGAGAGAGGTGCAGAGAGAGAGAGGGAGACACAGAATCCAAAGCAGGCTCCAGGCTCCAAGCTGTCCTCACAGAGTCCGATGCAGGGCTCGAACTCACGAACCACGACATCATGACCCCAACAAAGCTCGGGGGCGAGCTTGTCCATGATGAGGACCCCTCACTAGGTCTAGGGTCTGCCTCTCTGGGGAGGGAATAATCAGGGAGGGGAACACACCTGGACAGAGTGAGCCTGGGAGGTGGACCCAAGTGGCTCTGTCTCCACAGCCACGGCCCCAAAGCCCCCAGGCGTATCTTCCGGTCTGCTGGGCGCTGGGTGCTCCTCACAGTATCATGAAGCAGTAGTGACCCGGGTGCCACTCATGGCGGAAGAGGTGGCGTGATCCATCGATGTCCACGCGAGCTCTTAGAGAATGGCAGCCGACAGAGGCTGAGTTGTGAGGCTGGTGCCAACGGATCAGACAGGTCCCGCCACAGTCCAGAAGGTTCTGTGGAGGCAGCAAATGGGAAGACGCCAGCCCCGCCTCCGATGGAAGGGAAATCAAGAGCCTTGGGAACGGTCACAGGCCTGCCCCTTTCCATACAGGCCTTGCCAGAGGTAGCAATTTGGGGCCATCTTTCCATGTGACCGGCAGCTAGGGGCATCCCAGGTGCAGTTCTTCTGTCTCCCTGCAGCCCCCAGCCCCCCTTCTCGGTCCCCAGAGCCAAGCCCACTCCTGGGCTGGGCTCCTAGAGGCCACGGACACAGCTGAGACCAGTCACACATACGCGCCAGACTGGGGTCCCTGGCTGCTGAGGACCAACTCACTCCCAATACTATGCGGCAGCACCCCTGGGCACTCTCTGGGGGGAGGAGGCCCCAATTTGCACGCGTCTCCCACCAAAACCCTTAATGGTTCCCAGTCTCTTGGGAGTAAATGCTTTTGAGCCTACGTACATCCAATGATTGTTTTCAGTGAAAAATCTCGTCGTGCTAACTTTTGAAAAGTGTACCTTGAAACATTTCATGGCTTTGAAGAAAGGAGTTTAAGCAAGCGAAAGAAAGAGAGAAATGTCACTTCCTGAGATAAGTTGTGCCAACAGCGCAAAATCCAGGTCCTCTGGATTGACACCCAAGGTTCTTCCTCGGGAGCATCTATCTCGTGTTGTAGCTACATCCTTGCTGGTAAAGTAATTTGTGCTCTGTCTGAAGTTCGGAACCGTGCCTGCTTTAACTGTCTGGTGTGGACGCCTTGCCTAGCACAGTGTAGATAGATACTCAGTTACTATGTAGAAATTGAATCAATGAGCTCTTCAAGTGAGTGGGTCGGAAAAACAAGGTTTTTAGGACTTCGCTGAAGAGTAAGCCCACCTTTTACGTGCTCACAAACCAGTTCCGTTTATTGGTTGGGATTCCACCCCAGGGGAGAAGATCATAGGGGAGGCTGATATGGACCTGGGTCCCAAGTATGCACCCAAAACCCTTCTTCCCCGCTCCTGGTGACAACGGCCACGGAACAGATCTTCCCGAGACTCGGTGGCAAGGAAAAGAAAAGAATTATACTCCCAGGTCAGAAGTTCACACAGGAGATACCGGGGACAGCTTGTCTCTGCTCCATGATTATCTGGGGCCTTGGCTGGAGGACTCAGAGGCTGGGGACCTCAGTTTCTCCCCCCATGAGCCTCTCCCTGCTGACTTTCTGTTGGGGCAGCTTTGGGCTTGCTCCCAACATGGTGGCTGAGTTCTAAGGGAGAATATCCCAAGAGCCAGAGCCAGCTGAGGAGAGACTTCCTAAGCCTCGGAAGTCACTTGGCATAGTCCCTGTCTCTTTCTGGTCCTGGAGGCAATTACAACGTCCCACCCAGGATGAAGGAGGGGGACTCAGGCTCCACCTAATGGGAGAGTGTCATGGTTCTAGAAGAGCAAGCAGGACCAGAAATATTAGTGTGGCCATTTTTGGAAAATAAAGTCTGCGCCATGCCCAACACCAGTGAGCCTGTCCCTGGCCTGGTGCCCTCAGATCCGTCCTCCTTCCCTTCCTCTGCTCTGTCTTGTCCACACGCTTCCGGGTATCCATGGAAGGCACTGGAAGGAGGCGGGAGGACAGGAGGAAGGGAGAAGCTGGGGTATTTCTCCCCTTTGCTCTCTGCCTCAGTAGCTGGAGCTCTTCCTTGGCTACAGACCCCAGAGGGACAGGACCACGGCAGATCCCGCCAACCCCACTTCCAGGCTCCAGTGACCCGGCTCTACCCTTTCTCCCTCCAGCTGTAGGGGCAATCGAGTCTTCCTGCGTGTACTTCTCTCTGGGTTGCCCCACCGTCTCCTGTATGGCGTCTCGATTTTTCCATCACACGTGTAAACACTTTTGTGGGTTGAGTTCCATCTGCTCAAAGCACATAAACTAGTGCCTATTTCCTCGACTGGACGTTGGCCAATCTAACTAGCAAGGACCAGCCAGTCTCACAGGAGAGCAGAGAAGGTCACGGAGTTTGTGTCAGGAACCCTCAGATCGAGTCTTGTCTTCCTCACCAATGTGATTCGCTTTGAGAAGGTTGTCTTCCTCCTGGATTCTTAGGTGAGTCTCGGGGGCCCATATGTCCATAGCCAGAATCTCTAGTTTCCTTTTCAGACACGTAGTTGTCTGGCTTTGATAGCTCTTCATTTTCTTGAAAGTACTTTGGACCCACAGGACCCTCATCCACAGGGCCAGGAGCCACGAGGGCCAAGAATGTTGGCCAGACAACGGATATGGTAGCACACCTCCAAGATGGCCTCCAGTCATCTCTGCCTCCCATGACTCATGCCCTTGTATATCCCTTCCCCTGACCAATGGGACACTGTGGGAATGACCAAGTATGACTTCTGAGGCTAGATTTTCAAAGACATCCTGGCTTCCGCCCCACTCTCTCTCAGCCTATCTGGGGGAAGCCAGTTGCTGTGCTGTGAGAACGCTTGATGGAGAGCCCTACGGAGAGATCCATGTGGTGAAGAACTGAGGCCCCCTGACAACAGCCAATGAGGAACTGAGGCCTATTGCCAACAGCCATGCCACCGAGCCATCTTGGAAGTGAGTCCTTGAGCCCCAGTCAAGTCTTCAGGCAGCCGTGGCCCCAGACAACATCTTGACTACAGTGTTAGGGAAAACTCTGAGCAAGAACCACCCAGCCAAGCTACTCTGGAGTTCCTGACTCACAGAAAATGTGTGAGGTAGTAAAGGTTTGTTGTTGTTTGAAACCACTAAATTTTGGTGTAGTTTATTATGCATCAATAGATAACTAATACAAGACTGTAACATTAGACTCTGAGAGCCGTGGCAAGGATAAAAACAGTTAAAAACAACAACAACAAACAAACATCCATGGGCAAATGAGGTGCCATTATACTCACCAGCGATGCTATAGCAGAGACGGACAGTGTCAAGTGCTGGTAAGAAGTTGCAGCATCCAGAACTCTCACATTTTGCTGGGAGGCTCATAAAACCCTTAGTCAGTTTCCCATAAAGTAAAGTATACACTTATCATGGAAGCCTGTACAAGTACCCTTAGGGGCACGTGGGTGGCTCAGTCGGTTGAGCATCCGACCTTTGATTTCAGCTCAGGTCATGATCCCAGGGTCATGGGATTGAGCCCTGCATTAGGCTCACTCTGAGTATGGAACCTGCTTGGGATTCTCTCTCTCTCTCTCTCTCTCTCTCTCCCCATCGGCCCCTCTCCCTTGCTTGATCACTCTCTCTTAAAAAAAATAAGGAAAGAAAAAAACACTTTTAGATATGTACCCCAGAGAAATGAAAACATATGGCCATAAAATCTTGTGCATGAACATTCATAAGCAGTGTGATTCATGATAGCCCCAAACTGTAAACAACCCAAATGTCCATCAACAAGAGAATCACTAGACATACTGTGGACCATCCACTCAAGTGTATCCTACTCGGTAAAAGAAGGTATTAACTGTACATACACATAGCAACATGGATATACCTCAAAATATTATGTTCAATAAAGTATTACACAGTCACATAAGAGTGCATCCTATATGATTCCATTTCTATTAAAAAAAAAAAAACAGGAAAGATGAAAATTAATCGATAGTGGCCAAGCCAGTTGGTACTTGCCTGGGGTGGGGGGTGGAGGGAGAGAATTGACCGCAAACGGGGCACAAGGAAACTCTGGGGTCACAGAAATGTTCCAAACTTGGCTTGTGGTGGGGATTACATGGGTTACCTTCATCAAAATGCATCAATCTGTACACGTAAAATGGGTATATTTTATTATATATAACTTACACATCAGTAAAGTTAACTAAAAGAAAATATATGGGTGGATTCTTACTGAACGTGGCACTATCCCACCCATGGAACATTCTGGAGACAACAACATGAATTCTTCCCTCATGGCTCACAACTAGGACACCCAACACCATGCTAGCATGTGTGAGAGACACTGAACTCCACAGTCACGTAGATGAGGACACAAGGGAACACCTGTCAGGAAGTGCCCTCTCTCAGGAAGTGCAAGACGGTGTTTTGATCAGAGGCAGCAGATGTGAACTGAAATAGTACTGCACTGCGATGCTGGAGGCTCGTTGCTTTAAAGCTGAATCCAAGATTTTAAAAATATACCTAATTATATGTCACCCTATGGTTCACGTGTCTGACCAAATTTGCGGGTTACCTATTGCCACGTGGTGCCTCCAAACTCAGATACTACACTTGATCTTAGCCAAAAGGCCGAGAAGCGATTGGTGCCTCCAAACTCAGGAGCCCTCGTACAACACTTTATTTTCTTTTATGTTTTTACAGTTCTGTGAGTTGACTGGACTCAGCTGGGGGCGGGGGGGTCATTCCAGATCTCTCCTGTGGTTGCAGTCGGGTGTCCCCTACAGAGAGGGTCCCCAAACTGGGTGCTCTAGGAGGCCCAAATGGAAGCTGCAACAATTTCCACAATCTCATCCTGAAAAAGCACACGGCAGGGCGCCTGGGTGGCTCAGTCGGTTAAGCATCCGACTTCGGCTCAGGTCACGATCTCACTGTTTGTGGGTTCGAGCCCTGTGTCTGGCTCTGTGCTGACAGCTCAGAGCATGGAGCCTGTTTCAGATTTTGTGTCTCCCTCTCTCTCTGACCCTCCCCTGCTCTCTCTCTCTCTCTCTCTCAGAAATAAATAAAACATTTTTAAAAAGTTTTTTAAAGAAAAAAAGAAAAAGCACATGGCATCAGTTCCAACTTACTCTTTTTTTTAATTTTTTAAATATTTTATTTATTTCTGAGAGAGGGCGAGAGACAGCATGAACAGGGGAGGGTCAGAGACAGAGGGAGATACAGAATCTGAAACAGGCTCCAGGCTCTGAGCTCGCTGTCAGCACAGAGCCCGACACAGGGTTCAAACCCACTAACCGTGAGATTGTGGCCTGAGCCAAAGTCGGATGCTTAACCAACTGAGCCACCCAGGCGCCCCCAGTTCCAGCTTATTCTATCAGTCCAAGCAGTCATAGGGCCCAGCTGGGTTCCAGGGTGAGGAGACCCAGACCCCTCCACGTGATGGGGGTGTGGCGGGCCACACTGCAGAAAAGCCTGGGGAGTTGTAGCCATCTTTCGAAAATGCAACCCATCACAACTATATAGACTTTAAGAAAAAATGTTTATTTTTTTATTTTGGGAGAGAGAAAGAGAGTGTGCGCGAATGTGTGTTTGAGCCAGAGAGAGGCAGAGGGGGAGGGGGAGGATCCCAAACAGCCTCCACACTATCAGCGCAGAACCTCCACACTATCAGCGCAGAGCCCGACATGGGGCTCAAACTCATGAACGGTGAGATCATGAGCTGAGGTGAAATCGAGAGTCAGACCTTAACAGACTGAGACACCCAGGCACTCCTCCAATACCGACTTTTAAATTGGGCTCCAACATTTGATGGTTTGCGGAGTCAAACAATTAAAAAAATATTGGGCTCCACCAACCTTGACTAAGGACAAAGGTTTAAGAGAGGCAGGATTACACTGGTGGTGAGCCCAGTGGGACATGAGGCCTTGTATTACGCATTCCAGATGATTGCGTCCCCAAATAATTTTAATCTTCCTCTGCAGCCCTTAGAGCACTTAGTAGTATCTCTCTCACTCTAGGGCTCTCCTTTGATATTAACCCTCACCTTCCTTCAGGATCAACCTGATCCACAAGATATTGGGCCACACCTGACTCTACATTCTCAACTCCAGCGTTTCAATCTCCACTAACTTCCCTCTAGGCATTTATAATGTTTTGTAGAGCTAGGCTTCAGTGCCTCATTTCACCAATAGGGGGCAACCTAACACTGACTCAGGCCTGCTTTTCAGGGAGAAGGGATGCAGGAAGGGGGTGGGAAGAACAAAAAGCAGCAGAGGAAGGATCTAACATATCGCTGTGTCTCAGCCTGAAATTTTCAAGTTTGAAATGTTAATTGTTCAAAAATACCCTTTTTAATCTGGCTTTGAAGTCAGATGATGCTGGCTTCTTCTCAAAGAAAGGACAGCTGTACTAAATATGCCAGAAGGACCCTTAATAATGTAAGATTTCATCCAACATCTCAACTCATTTGGGAACCAGTCAACAAACCATAATGGATAAGTCATTCTTTTTTTTTTTTTTTAAGTTTATTTCTTTTGAGAGAGAGAGAGAACATGAGCAGGGGAGGGTCAGAGAGAGAGGGAGAGAGAGAATCCCAAGCAGGATCCATGTCATCAGCACAGAGCCCAATGCGGGACTCAAACCCACAAACCATGAGCTGAAATCAAGAGCCAGAGGCTTAATCAACTGAGCCACTCAGTGGTGGCCACTGAATCACTCTGTCAAGGACACTCTGTTAGGCCTTCAATGTGGGTCATGGTAAGGAAGAAATCAAGGGACTACTTTTGAGGCATTACCTGATAACTTTGAAGACATCTACAAGACTGTCAAGTGTCTAATCAACTTAAACATGGCAACCGCAGGGCTCAGCTGTGGGGCAGTTGAAGTCCATGATTGCCCTATGGGGGGGGGGAGGGGAGGGAGCAATAGGGGGAAGGGACAGAGTAGGAGAGCCCAAAATACTGGTTGTTGATGCCGACAGGATGTAGTTGGGCAAAATGCCAGAGGAAAATGGGGAAGAAAAAAAAATACCAGTAAACAATGTCGCAGGAAAAGACAGCCTTGGCTTGAATGGAAGTGCAGACCTTGATTTTGAATTATAAAGATGTTAGTACCAACTGGAACCCCAGAGACCATCCAGGCCCAAGCTAATGACCATTAAGGCCACTGTCAGAGGTGTGACTGGCCTAGAATGCGTCGCCCTGACTTCCATGTTAGGGCTCTCTCCAAGTGTTGAGTGAGGATGATGTAACATGAGCAAGGAAAACAATTATTAGTCAGAATTTCCAAGAAGCAATAACCTCACCTCTTTTTCATTGAGTCCAACTCAGTTTTGGCACCTTCTTAGGTGACCTTACGGAGGTTGCTTCTCCACTCCTAGCCTCGTTACCTTATCTTATCAAGCACTCACTGCATGCTCTGCTATTCTTGATGCATTCTATATGTCCATTCATTTTGTTCCCACTACAATCCTATGAGGTAGGTATGATTATAACCATCCCCATTTTACAGATGAGCAAACCGAGGTAGGGGATAGTGACTTGTTTAAGGTCACACAGCTAGTAAGTGGAGGAGTCCGGTTCAAACAGCGGCCGTCTGGCTCCAAATCTGTGCTTGCAACCACTAGGTAGTCCTGCCTCTTAGCTGGTAGGGCTGGACTAGACGGCCTCCGAGGTCAACTCCAGGGCTGATACTGTAAGGTTCTACCCACTTGCTTCCTCTAGGATTACTCAAGGAGAACCCAGAGTTAAATTCTCCACAACGGTGCCCATCAGGAGTGACAGAACACAACCAGTGCCTAAGAAAACCCTCCTCAAATGGCCATGTAGCCTTCTGCTTTGTGGCACGTTTTACAACTCTAGTCATCATGGAAAGGCCAGTGGGGACAATCAGAATCTGAGAAGGGAGACAAATGTGGCGGGCAATGGTTGAACTTGCGTTTTCCAATCCGCCCGTCTCTGTTGTTGTTTCTCAGTGGCTGCCCCCATGCACGGAGGGTCTACTTTTCCAAATGTGATTTTTAAACTGCAAGCAGAGAGCAAGCAAAATAAAGACAGACTGGTCGGCCGAAGGCCCGCACTTCTATTCCCTGGTTATGAAGTAAAATTAGCTAGCTGGTGGCCAGGGCTGGGAGATTTATTTTGGTCTGAAGTCAACCCACAGATTAACAATATTGGCAAGAACTATACAGGAGGGGAAAATATTTTGGACAAGGCTGTGCATGTTTGCAGATACATCATCCCCCTCTGCGCAGTGGCCAAGGGTACAGAGGATGGGAGTTGGGAGCAGGCTTCGTGGTCCCCTCTCTTGTGAATGGTCACTTTCTCCTACACGATGCCAGCCCATGCCCTCTGGGAGTACTTGCACAGTGCTCCACAGGTGCAGAGGGAAGGTGCACAGGAAAGCACTCTCCCCAGCTGGTAGAAGATGGGCTTTGCTCATCTCTCTGTCCTCCTTTCCTTCTGAGGCCCATATTCCACTCTGAGGCTAATTCTCAGGCAACGGCTATTTCTGGATCCTCGAGGACTCACCGAGGGTAGCGTCAGAAAAAGTGATCCCACATTGGAAATGGGCAAAAGACATTATTGGGCGTTCTTGCTGAGTTGGGCTGGCACCTCTGATTGATTTCCTATTGACTAGGCGGTGTTCTCATCCCGTGGGGGCAGAGGCTGGTTAACTTTCAGATTTTGGTCTCGTAGAGATGCAAATAATGTCCTTTTTTTTTTAAAGTTTATTTATTTATTTTGAGAAAGAGAGAGAATTTGAAGCAGGATCTGAACTGTCAGTGCAGAGCTGGATGCGGAGCTCAATCCCAGAAACCATGAGACCATGACCTGAGCCGAAATTAAGAGTTGGATGCTGCTTAACTGACTGAGCCACCCAGGCACCCTAGCAAATAATTTCTTTTTTTTTTTTTTTAACATTTATTTACTTATTTGAGAGAGACAAAGTATGAGTGGGGGAGGGGCAGAGAGAGAGGGAGACACAGAATCCGAAGCAGGCTCCAGGCTCTGAGCTGTCAGCACAGAGCCAGATGCGGGGCTCGAACTCACGAACCGTGAGATCATGACCTGAGCCGAAGTCGGACCCTAAACCAACTGAGCCACCCAGGCACCCCAGCAGCAAATAATTTCTAACCTAGCTACCTCACCCTAACTTTTTTCTATTAAATTGCCTATAAATACGTAGCTCCTTACATTCTTATGAGAAGCGGTTTGAACATCTTAGAGGTTCCCTCGTTAATGAAGGAGTTAAATCAACTCTTTGACATGTGGTCATTTTCTACATGCAGGAGAGTCAAGCGTTTTAACCTTCTGACACTCCATTTTTACGAAAGAGTGCTTGCATCTGTGGACATGATATTTTTCTCTGGCCACCTTGTCCTCCCAACTCAAGCCTGTGGGTCAACAACATGTACTCCTCAGCTGGCTCCGCAGAGCACCTTGACAGCAGGCAGCCATGGGGGGGGGGGGAGGCGGCCTCTGCAGAGATGGGGCTGCAGATGAGGCCCTGGTGCCTCGAGCCAGCCACTCCACCCCCCACTAGGGTATGCTGATCCTTCAAGGAATAGTTGTGGGAAGAGAAAAGGGTTCAGAACAAACAGGAGTCACGAGCCTTCTAGATGGTTCATGAGCTTGGGCAAAAGAAGTCATCAATTTTGGGGGGAAGTTTGCTCATCCACGAAAAGGGAACAGTCATTTCTGCCCTGCATATTTCACAGGGGGGTTTCTAAAGTGCTTCTTAAATTTTTAACGTGCATATGAGTCACCTGGGAACCTTCTTCAAAATACAGAATAGGGAGAGGGGCGCCTGGGTGGCTCAGTCGGCTAAGCGTCGGACTCTTGGTTCCGGCTCAGGTCATGATCTTGAAGTTCGTGAGGTCAAGCCCCGGCGTCGTCGGGTTCCATACTGACCGCGTGGAGCCTTGCCTTCCTGATAGCCTCGCAGGGGCCGCTGCTGCGGCTGCAGGTCCAATCTGCAGGCCCTACTTTGAGTAGCAAGGCTCTGAGCTGATATGAGAGCCAGCCCTTTGAAGACCACAGGGCATGGCATAAATATGCCGAGAGGTGTCTGGGGAGTGCTGATTTACACTAAGGGCTCCACTCTCACAAGGCAAGGGGCCTCGGGCCCAAATAAATCCCAGGACCCTCTGGCTCCTGAGCCCACCGCCCGCGTGCACTGCAGGGTACCCTAAACCCATTACACGCCCCATCTCCCTTAATCCCCACAACCCCCCTGTGAGGAAAGAAACTGCTGTAATCCCGATTTTACCAGAGAGGAAACTGAGGCCCACACCAGTCAGCACTGACTTTCGGAGCTGGGTCTGTGGAATCTCTAAGTGCATTCCCCCCACCGCAAACTTGCGAGGGGGAGGCTCCTTGGCCAGACCCGTGGGGGAGGCAGGGTGTTTGAAAGGGAAAAGGGAGAACTTTCCTCCTTACTCTCTTTACCACGTGGGCCCCATTGCCCTGGCATTCTCTGGATAATCCCTCCACCCCCTCCCTCCGCGTTGGTTGGAGAAAGTGAGTGAGATTTTCTACCAAATTCCAGAGTAGACAAATGTTCCCTGAGAACCCAAGGTTGTGTAGCTTGGTTCTTGGCCCTGGAGGGGAAGACGGAGAAAGTCAAGGAATTGAAACAGATCCCTGCCCTCAAGGAGGTTATAATCCAATGAAGAGTGATCCTGTATATACATTACCGCAAAACAAATTCAAATTGCCCCTGCCTTTTGTTTTGGGAGCCTCTGGTTCCTCTGGGCAGGGTCCCTGTTTATCAGCAGACCTTGTGGTCTGTGAAGATAACCTTTCTCAACTTCTTTTTTAATGGCCTAGGAGCTGGAAAGGACAAGGCGGGTGGCACGTGGGGGGAGCGGGGGGAGGCTCGTGAGTGGCAATTATAGTCTGTTTCAGTTGACAGTGTGAGCTCCCAGGGACCCGGAGACTGGGTGCTCCTTTGCCAAATGTAAATATCAAACCAATAAATGCTAATGTAGCATGAAAAAGTGCTGATTTGGGAGAAAGTTCCAATTATTTAGAGAGCTTGTCTCAGAAAGCATTTAGGTGTTCCAGCTGCAAGGGGGAGCTGGGGAAGGAATGAAGGGGGTGGAATTCGTAGCTCCCTTCTGGGGCTTGGGACCACCCTGGCCACCAGTTCCAGGAAGAGGGAACCGGCAAAGAGAGACCTGGCCGGATGGGGGCCCGGAGGGGACAGCAAACGAGGCAGAACCAGGAAAGGAGGTGAGTTTCTGAACATCTGGCACTAGGACAGGGAGAGACCAAAAGGCCCTATTATCAAGATCTCGTGAACTTGACACTCGCCTTGATGCATGTGCCTTTGCCCAAGATCATTATCATCCTGATGCCTTTCCCGAATGTGGCCCCAGCCTCCATCAACCTGCCTCAGGGAGCCCTTTGTGATTGATGGCTCTGATCTCTGGCCCCCCCACACACACTTCCATGCTACCAAACACCCACGCTTGTAACACATTTATCAGGACACCCCACCCGCAAAACTTAGAGCCGCCTGCAACCTCACCCACACCCGCCACACATGTGCACCTCCCAGAGACCCTGGAGGAGGTCTGCAAATCCTTTGCGAACTTGACTCAAGGTAAGTGGCCAGTGAGGAGGCTGAGAGATACAGGAAGCCGGGAAGTGAGCCGGAAAAAAGGCTTGACTGGAAGTTAGGAGACCCTGGGTCCCAGGCCTGGCTCTGCCATCACCTTGACCTCACAAAGATACCCCGCCTCTCTGAGCCCGGAAGCCTCTGTTGCTGCCTCTGTAGAATGGGAATAACAGTTCCCACGGGGACAATTAAGTGAGACAAAGATATTCGTGCAAGTGCTCGGTAACCTGCAAACCTAGACGGTCACTCGCGCGTGTTTCGTGGCAGAGGAGTTTGCCTGGGAGACGAGCAACAGCGGGGTCCTCACCCCAGGTGGGCTGTGGCCGGACCCCCTGTGTGAATGACATCATGGCCCTAGCTCTGCCGGGCCCCAGGTTTTCTGGGTTCTTTTTCTGGCCCCGGGGGACACTGAGCAAACCCCTTCAGCCTCCCTATGGCTCTGCCTCCTCCCAACATTCTGAGAGAAAGAACTCTCTGAGAAGAAAACTACTTATCGACCATCCCCACGTCCTCTCCCCTCATCCAACCTGGCCTCTCTAATCCAAATTTATACGTGAATTTTTCTCAAACCTGCCTGTCTCCTTCCCTTCTGCCCCAGCTCCCCCAAGGGCCTTGCTTGAGATCCTCGTGACATTTGCTCAGACCTTTCCAAGTCTTCCCGCTTCCTGCTCTCCACCGAGCTCCCTCTTCGTCCTCACAGCTGCTTCAACTACACCCCTGCCCTGCGATTTGGCTTGAACCCTGTGTTCCGGCCTCATCTGGCCCTGGGCTCACAGCCCAGGCCCCCTGCTCCGAGGCCCCAGACCCTGCACCACACCTTCCCACCTCAGGGCCTTTGCACTTGGCTACTTAACCCGGACAGCACTGACTTGTCCTCCTTGGCCAGAGCCAGAATGCAGGACGTGATCTCCTTCCCGTCTCAGGGCCTGCCCAGCCCCTCGCCTGGTGGGACAGTTATTTGGGTTTCCATGAATGTGAACTCCCTTAGCATGAACTCAGAAGCCCAAGGTCAAGGTCTGAAAGGAGAGTTTCCAGTAAGGAGGAACAGCTGGGGCCTGAGCCTGAGCAGCTGTCTTCTCCCTGAGGCTTCTCTTTCCACAGCCTTTGGATCCTCCTTAAAACCTTGAGCCCACTGTCAACAGAAGTGCAGCAGGCAAAAGACCTTGCGAAAGAATGTAAAGGGATCAGGGCAGGATGGCTAAGACGGCTCTCAGTCTTGGGGCACCTGGGTGGCTCAGTCGGTTAAGCGTCCGACTTCGGCTCAGGTCGTGATCTCACGGTTCATGGGTTCAAGCCCCGCATTAGGCTCTGTGCTGACAGCTAGCTCAGAGCCTGGAGCCTGTTTCAGATTCTGTGTCTCCCTCTCTCTCTGATCCTCCCCTGTTCATGCTGTCTCTCTCTCTCTCTCAGAAATAAATAAAAAATTAAAAATTAAAAAAAATAAAGACGGCTCTCAGTCTTTCAAGCCTTCGCAGAATGTTCTGCACCGGACACGAGGCCGGGCTCTGGGGATACAGCAGGGACTCGGATTCTGCCCTCCCAGAGAAACCTGTTCTGGCGGAGGCCAGCCCCCATGCCATGGGGACACTCAGGGAGGCCTGGGCAGGAGAGGAGTAAGACTCTCAGCCAGCAGCCGGCACCTACTTGCCAGCCACGTGGATGACCCACCTTGGACGTGAGCCTCCCGACCGCTGCAAACTCATCCGGGATCCCCAGCCACGACTGCTCAGCCAACGGCGGGATTCCTGAGCAGAGGAACCAAGAGAGTGAAAGAAACTGCTTTTTTTTTTTTAATGTTTATTCATGTTTGAGAGAGAGAGAGAGAGTGAACACAATAGGGGGAGAGGCCAAAAGGGGGACAGAGGATCCGAAGCAGGCTCTGTGCTAACAGCAGCAAGCGTGTTGTGAGGCTCGAACTCGTGAACCACGAGATCAAGGCTTGAACCAAAGTCGGGTGCTCAACCCACAGAGGCACCCGGGCGCTCCGGAAGAAATTGCTTGTTTTAAGCCACTAAGTTTTGGGGTGATTTGCCACCTAGCAATATATAATGTACTGTGCCCCAGATGACTGACCTCAGGTGGGAGAAGGGGTGAGGAAGTAAATACGATATCATTCTAGCCGTTCCCATCTATTGAATAAATACCCACTCTGTGCCAGGCACCCCGCTACAACTCTGCACACCATACCTGACCTGCTCCCCACAATGAGCCCGAGGCAGGGCTTATGTAGAGATAAGGGGCAAAAATGTTAAGCCACTTGTCCAACACCACACAGCCAGTACGCAGTAGAGCTCTCTCTGGCCCCATGCTCTGGGGACCCATTCCTGTGGGCCTCTGGGAAGAACACCCTCTCCTAGGTTCCTCTCTTCCCCCTCGTGTGTACCACTCAGCTGGGGCTTGGGCCAGTGACCTATGCTTAGGAAGGGCATAAACAGCGTCTAAGAAAGGTGCCTCTCCGGGGTGTTCCGGGCCCCAATGCCCCTAGCTCCCACCCATCACAGACAAAAGCCTTAGGAAACGGGTGTGCATTACACAGTGCATTTTCCAAGAATGGTTGTAACAATATCATTCCATCCCACCTGCTCTTCTCCGATGTGACATTGATACTCCCCACGGAGAGACTGGGTCTGTGTCCCCTCCCCTTGAGCCTGGGCAGGCTTGTGACGGCTGCCATCAATAAAGCACAGAGGCGTGGTGGCAGGTGTCTCCCAAGGCTGCATCATAAAAGCCCGTGCAGTTTCCACCTTGTTTGGTAGAAGCACACCACACCTGAAGCCCTGAGCCCCCATGTCCGAAGTCTCATTATGCAGAGGCCGCCAGGCTGCGAGTAAGCCCAAGCTACCTAGAGAGGCCACCTGAAGGTGCCCCAGGCCACCGTCCAGGACTCTGAGTCCTCCCAGGCCAGCACTAAACATGACAATGACTGAACCGGTAGATGGCCCCTGGCCTGACTATCATCGCCGGGCTTTGAGTCTTTCCGGCTGAGGCCCCAGACCCCGCGGAGCACAGACAAGCCAGCCCCTACAGTGCCCTGTCTAAATCCCCAACCCACCCAGTCTATGAGCACAGCAAGATGGTTGTTTGAAGTCCCAGCATTTTGGAGCGATCTGTTACATAGCGATGGTAACTGAAACAGTGTTCCGCACCACACCGTGAAAAGGTGGGTGAAAGGCCGGGTCAGCTGGCGGGTTCCCCCTTCCACAACATATGGATACCAGCCCCAGCTGTGTTTCAGGTCTGAAACCGAGGAACCTCTGCACGCCCCCCGCCCCACCTTGTACCAACATCCTTGTATAGCCACAGCCCACCCAGAGCAAGGCTGGCCTGTACAACCTCTAGGGTACTGTGAAATCGATGAAGTGAGCCTTCCAAGAGTAGGTCATAAAAGACATCGTGGGTTCTGCAGGGGTCTCTTCTGATTTCCTCTCTTTGTGGGGGAGGGGAGGAGGCTGGCTACCATGCCCTGGGGATTCTCAAGCAGCCCCATGGGGGGACGGGGCCCATGGCAAGGAACTGAGTACTCTTGGCAACAGCCAACACCATTTCACCCTTCATGGGAGTGAGCCACTTTGGAAGTGGGTCTTCTAGCACCAGTCGAGATTTTGAACGACAGCTGGTAATACACTGGCTAATACCCTGGCTGCAACCTCAGGAAGAGACCCCGAGACACGACCACCCAGCTTAGCTGCCCCCAAATTCCTGACCCTCAGCAACTGCGTTTCGGGGTAATTTGTTATTCCATGTTCCTATGTGTTTTTTTTTTAATTTTTTATTGTTTATTGTATTTTTGAGGGGGGTGAGGGGCAGAGAGAGAGGGAGACACAGGGTGAGAAACAGGCTCCAGGTTCTGAGCTGTCAGCACAGAGCCCCACACGGGGGCTCAAACTCACAAACCACGAAATCATGACCTGAGCGGAAGTCGGCACTTAACTGACTGAAACAGCCAGGCACTGGCCCCCGCCCCCCCCAGACCTCCCTGTGTTAAATAATACTGGGACTGGGCATACGTTCCTGTCCCCATGTTCAAATAACATCAAGAACAGCAAAAAATGACTTCGCTATTTGTCCTAAGAAATCCTTGCTCCTGGAAGATAAGCCTGAACCAACTAAAATAGCTTGTTATCAAGAGCAAGAGCTGCTTCATCAAGACTCACTACAAGGCCTTCGCCTTGCTTGCAATCCAAAACTATCTTGTTTTCAAGTCTCCCCAGCCCCGGCTTCCTGCTTTGAAGATCCCACTTCAAAATCACCCAGTCCAGTCTCTGCAATGGTGTGAAGACCCTTCCCCACGTGGCCCCTTGTAGACATTACTAACATTCTGCCACAGGGCACCATCCCTTACTGAAGTAGGTGTAATAAACTTAGCTTTCCTTGACTGAGAACTTATTCTGGACATCCCTTTAGGGAGTTGATCATCAATACCCTACACTGCCACACTGGGGCATTCATTCGTGGGGCTTTGTTGATATCTGTCCCCGTGCTTCCAATATGGTAGCCACTAACCACGTGTGGCTATTTAAATTACATAAACTTGAGGGGCGCCTGAGGGGCTCAGTCGGTTAAGCGGCCAACTTCAGCTCAGATCATGATCTCGCGGTCCCTGAGATCGAGCCCCGCATCGGACTCTGTGCTGATGGCTCAGAGCCTGGAGCCTGCTTCAGATCCTGAAGTCTCCCCCTCTCTCTGCCCCTCCCCCACTCACGTTCTGTCTCTCAATGTCTCAAAAATAAACATTAAAAAAATTAAAAACACATTAACATTAATAAACAAACAAGTAATTACAGGAACCTGAGTAATATTTAAAATTCATTTCCTCAGTCACACTGGTCACATCGCAAGTGCTCAGCAGCCACCTGGACAATATAGACACAGAACGGTTCCATCCTCACAGGATGCTCTGCTGGCCAGAACAGCTCCAGGGCAAAGCAGGCTCCTTATGGGCTGAACAAGTGCCCACATCGGGCCGCAGACATAGCTCTGCCAGGCGGGCCCCTCTGTGGGCCGCGGGAAGTCACCCGGCCTCAGACCCGCAGTGCCCACGGGCGCGCTGATTTCTGGAACCGTGCCTGAGCTCTGCAGAGCAGCCGGGCTCCGCTGGGAACGAAAACGGCGCGTCTCCGACCCACACCCGGCCTCCCTCGTCGCCTCGCCCGGCCCGCGGCAGGCCTTGTTTCCTCGCTTCAGGTCCCTTCAGAGCCTCCCAGCCAAGTCCCCCCACCCCCACCCCCAGCCCCCGCATCCTTCGTATTCCCCGGGTCAGGGGCGGGAGGAGAAGTTGAGAAGACCCCAGGGCCTCGGCTGCGGCCCTCACAGAAGGAAAACTGGGCAAAAGGGCAATGGAGAGATGAATCCGATCCGCAGACTTCTGTTACCTTTTCTTTTTTTGGCTTTGAGAATTTTGAGTCCTTCCATGGTAACTCTTCCTGGCTGGGGAATGTCACTTAAAATAATTCTGTCTTTGCAACTGTAAGAAAAAGTCACCTCCAACCAGGTCCTCGCCATGCAAATCAAGGACGTTTCAAACCGCTGGCAATCTGCTCAGGGGACTTCAAAGGTGTCCAGGTCCAATTACGCTTCATTGGGGGTGTGAACTGAGGAGTCTGGGGGAGGCGGCCGGGCGGAACGTGTCGGGGTTGATGCTGTGGTAATGAACCCAGGCCTTTGTTCCTGGGAGCCCAGCCGCGGACAAGTGGGCTGTTTCCTGAAGGGCGGAGATGCACCGTGTCCCCCACCAGGTGCCGGAAGCGGGGTAGAGACAGAGCTGCCATTAAAAAACTCATTTTAGGGTGGGCTTCTATTTCTCTTCACTCTCCCAAATCAAAAGTGTATGGCAATTTTAAAAGGTGGGGGAGCTGCAGCCTAGGTCAATATTTCAACCCTGCCCTGTTCTAGCAATAGCCATGCTCTGGGTCTCTCGTGATCAGATTGTATTTGGGGTCTGGGAAGCGACTCTCATCTAACACGGCTTAGGTACCACCTCAATTTCTGGGGCTGCGTATGTCTGTATGGGTGTCGGGAAAGGCCTGACTGGGAAGGAGATCCTTGACATTCATTCCTAAATGCTTTCAAAAAAAGTTTTGTTTTCTTTTTTTAAATTTCACTTTTGCTAGCTTCTTACAGTGGACCTGACTGGCTGTTACTAGTTTTGGAAGCTCAACCCTCTGTGGGCAAAGCTGATGGCTTAAGGGCATTGGAATATGATTTGCTCAAGCTCTTCTAGCCCAAAAAATCCCCTCGAAAAGACACAGTATATTCAGAAATCTCAGCCAAGACTGCTGGGTACATTCCTAGCGGGATGTGTGACGGCAATAAATCTGGGGTAAGTGGGAGAAATGAGGATCAAAAGCTGGTCTCTCCCACTCACTAGGACACTTATGCAATTCATTATTTTATGCCCTTCATTCTTTTTCTCAAATGCAGATATCCTGAGAAAGGTAACTAACACCTTAGTGCAAACGCATTCATCAGAAACATTTTGAATAGCAGGAGAATTTGGGCAAGGCCACCAGGGAATAGGGAATAGGAAGTGCAGATGCTAGACTCACACCCCAGAGATAAGGCTTCCTAGGGTGGAACCCAACAACAATATTAGTTTTTACAGCCCCCCAAGTGATGGCCATTTACAGCCAAACCAAGCACCTCTGGGATGGAAGAGAGAGGGGCGAGGACAGAGAGGGAGGGAATGGAAGAAATGAGGGAAAAAAACTAGTCCCTCCAACAGAAGACCTGGGTTTGAGTCCCAGCACCTCACTTGCTGGACACATGATTTTGGTAGTTACTTAGACCCTCTGAACCTTCCTTTCTTCAACTGTTAAATGGGAATAATAAGCTTAATAAAACAGTGGGCTCTAGGTCAAGGGTCCAACTCTTGATTTCAGGTCAGGTCATGACCTCATCGTTGTGAAATTGAGCCCCGGGTCAGGCTCTGTGCTGGGCATGGAGTCTGTTTAAGATTCTCTCCCTCTCTCTCTCTCTCTCTCTCTCTCTCTCTCTGTCTCTCTTTCTCTCTCTCTCTCTCTGCAGGGGTGGAGAGTGCCTGGGTGGTTCAGTCAGTTAAGCATCTGACTTTGGCTCAGGTCATGATCTCCAGGTTTCAAAGTTCGAGCCCCACATCAGGTTTTACTCTGACAGTTCAAAGCCTGCTTGGGATTCTCTCTCTCACCTTCTCCCTCTGTCCCTCCGCCCCTCCCCCCCCACCCCGGCCACTTGCATAGGTGCGTCCTCTCTCTCCTCTCTCTCTCAAATAAGTAAGTAAGTAAATAAATAAATAAATAAATAAATAAAATGGTGGCTCTCAAACTTGGACTTGAAAGAGCATCAGAATTAGCTGGAGGGCTTGCTAAGAACACAGATTCCCAGGCCCCTCCCCACTCCCAAAGATCCTGACTCAGTAGGTCCAGGGTGAGCCCTGAGAATTTGCATTTCTGATAAGTCTCCACGTGATGGTGATGCTGCTGCTTCCAGACCACGCTTTATGATCCACTGATATCACGGGCAACTGAGCTGGTCATTATTAGTACACAAATTTAATCCATGACCAGGCTTGAAACCAAAGGTAATACCCCCTCTCCTGAAAGGGCTTAAGAGCCAAATAGGAGGTGAACTGCCCACATTGTTTTAGCGTTTCGGTGAGACACAGCCCACATTCAAACCTGAGGCCTGAAGCCACCAGTGGTCCATCATGGAGAAGACCGTTCTGGAAGAATTGTGCAAGGTCACAGAGAGGCCACATTCTAACAATACCCTCCACGCAAATAAAAAAAAAAAAAAGCATCCTCGCCATATTATGTCATCCTGTAAAGGTCTGGTCTTTCTTTTTTTTTTTTTCTCTAAGTTTATTTATTTTGAGAGAGAGAGGGAGAGAGAGAATTCCAAACGGGCTCTGCACCATCAACATAGAGCCTGAAGCAAGGCTTGATGTCACAAATCGTGAGATCATGACCTTAGTCAAGATCAAGAGTGGGATGCTTAACCAACTGAGCCACCCAGGGGTGCCCCCTGGCTTAGTCTTTCTGGAGCCCGCTGGCTGGGGCACAGTCACCAAAGGCAGGTGTGAACTGATTTAAGCCTGGGGGCACGAGCCTCCTAGCCTTCTGGAGCACAAGTCACACTATGAAACCACTGAGTGAGGGGACACATTTCTTCTTTAAGATGCTGAATGGCTTTCAAGGGCTGGAAGAGGGACTGCAGTGGGGTTGGGGGGCTCCTACCTTAGCTGACTTTCAGAGCAGGGCCAGTCAAGGTCAGGTTTTGAAGTTGGAAAGATTGTCCCATATGGGCTCCTTCCATTCTGACCACCCACCCCCGCTTTTTCCTCCTTGTGTCTACAGTCTGGGTTTTGCTGCCTCTCTCTGCCCCGGACTTTCCCTACTTCTTCCTATCAGAAGATCGTCACTCCAAACTTCCAAGGTGTCAGGGATAAGAAGATAAAAGAACGCAGTCTTCACATATTTGCGGGTGGCAGGTTGAGGTGCTACCCCGTGACAGTTAGCATTCTCCGCGGGGACTGACAAATGGTGGTACGTCTGGCCCAAGGATTCACCGGGGATGCTGCAAGTTACGGAGGAGTCTCCAGGATCGAAATAAAAGCCAGAGCATGTCACGTCAGCTCCAGGTGGAGACCCTCCATCCAGAAAAGGGAAACTGAATCAAGAAATTGAAACTCTACCCATAGGGGTTAGCTGCTTCACTTGACATCTCTCACCCGCAGAGCCCCAGTCACTGATTAACTAGGCACGAAGAGCCCGAGATACACCAGATACACTAGGGCCTCACGAGCATCTGACCACAGCCGGACACATCCCCTGCTCCCTGGACCCTACAGCCTGGGCCCACCACACCCCCAGCCTGGGCCACTTATGCTGCTACCTCCCCAAATGGTGCCAGTTTGAGAGTACCTGCTTCCCTGGGCTCCAGGCTTTGGGGTTTCAAATGAGCACAAGCTGAAGCTGTTATTTTAAAATGCATCTTATTTGTTTGTTAGTTGTATCATCTGTTTAAATGTTAGAAGTCCCATAGGGCAGTCACCGGCAGCCTTGTCCACTGTTAAAGCACCAGCCCTAGCCCAGCGGTTGGAATATCTTGATTGGATGTATGAATGGAGAGGTGAGTGGGTAGATAGATACAAGGATGGATGGATGGATGGATGGATGGATGGATGAGTGGATAGATGGGTGGGTGGACTGGCTTTCACATGTTACCAAGGTACTTCTCCTGTAGACGTCATAACACCTAGGCCAACAGTTCTCAAGCCATTAGCTCTTGGGACCTCTTTTTTATTTATTATTGAGGACTCCAAAAAGCTTTTGCTTATACTGACCATATCTATCAACATTTCCCGTATTAAAAATGAAAACTGAGAAGTTTAAAACACTTATTTATTAACTTACATAAAAGTAACAATAAGGAGCCTAGCATATGCAAGGTAAGCAGCCTCTAAGATGGTGCCAGATAATCCCTGCCTTCTGTCATCCATGCCCTTGAGTCATCTCCTCCCTTTGAATGTGATCACTTCCACAGTCGATAATAAAAGGACTGTGGCTTCTGTCTTGGGTACCCACTTTCACTCTGTCTGGGGGAAGCCAAGTGCCATCTCACAAGGCAGCCCTGTGGAGAGGCCCACGTGGCAAAGAACTGAGGCACACGAGTGAGCCTGACAGTGGAGCCTTCCCTGGGTGAGCGTTGAGCTGACTAAAGTCCAGGACCCCAGACTGACTGCTGCAAGACCCTAAGCCAGAACCACCCAGCTAAGCCAGTGGCTCCCAGATTCTGGACCTACAGAAATGAAGAGACAAAAAATGTTTGTTGTTTCCAGCCACCACGTTTTGGGGTATTTTGTTACACAGCAAGAGATAACTAATACGCGAACATCAACAGTGCAATTTAATGAAGAAAGAACTAGCCTCTGAAACAAACCAAAAAAGAAAATTTACAGAGTACAGTGGCATTGTTTTACATTTTTGCAAACCTCTCTAATATCTGGCTTACTAGAAGACAGCTGCTTTCTTGTAGCTGCTTCGGCATCTAATCTGTTGTGATACGTTATTTGGGTTGCAGTAGAGGAAGGAAATCCAGCCTCATGGAGTTTCGCGGTTAGAAGAGACAGTCCGAACAGATCTCAGGGACTGCAGGGCTCCTCAGAACACACTTTGGGAACTGATGACCTCGACAATCATGGTCTTAGAGGATTCTAACTGGAGGGCCCTCACCCCCAACCTTGGCTTCCTGTTTAGGACATGTGCCAGGGTCTCCAGGTGCTGGGGTGACCATGGTAATTGATGCCACCCGGGCAGTCTTGTCGCCTGCCAGAAGGGCTAAAGCTGTCCTCTGAGGCCTAACGGCAGAAGACGCTGATGAACAAATCCTCGGTCTTGACTGTGTTGTCATGCCCAAGATGTCACACGGAAGGGAAAGGACACCCCACTTCAGAGAGCTGAACTTGAGGCTGAGACATGAGGGGTGGGGTGGCGGGGGGGCAAGAAGGGGTAGTTATGCACAGTGAGGGCTTCTGGAGACTGGTTTGCTGGGTTCTCTCGGACTTCCCCCTCTCTGCCTCTCTCTTGCGCACCTTGCACCCCCTGGCCCAGCTACACACACACACACACACACACACACACACACACACACACACCCCAGTTTAGGGCTTGTTTTCAGCGAGAGCCAGTCTAATTTTTGCTGCCTAGTTGGTCAGAGAAATGCGCGCAGCTGTAGCGAAGAATAAAAATAGCCTCCTCCGTGACCAGTTTCTTCCCACTTCCCTTTCTCTCTCTCCATGCGCGCTTCTCTCTCTGTCCCCACCTTCTGTGGAGGCAGGAAGGTCCCTGGAGGGTGTGATCCTCACTGAGATAACGCCAGGTGCCCGAGTTTGCTTCCCAAGCAGCACATGTTCCCGGTTCTATTTTGCCGTGGCCCCTGCGGGCTGGCACAGGCTTCCCGGGGGACAGGGTCCTGTCAGATGGGTCCCTACGGGCCCAGCGTCGGTGCACCTCACTGGACAGCCTAGCTGTCCTGCAAACAAGTGCAGCAGACACTGGTAATCTGATCTGGGGTGCCCGACCTCTCCCGGAGCCAGCCAAAGGCCTGCCCGCGGGCCTTCTGGGCCTTCTGGCACCTTCGGGGTTAAAGAGAAACCTGAAGCTGGAAGGAAAAGCGCCCGGTGCTATGCGCGGAGGCTCCAGGCGGTGTCCCCAGTGTCCAGGGCTTCCTCTGAGCGGGGTGACTGCGCGTCCCCGTAGGCGTCCCGGCCGAAGATGGAATCTGAAAGTGGGCATCGGGCTTTCTAGCTTAGAAGCAGGCTCAGAGACTCACACCGGCAGCAGCTCAACCCTCCAACTTCAAGGGCTCGCTTACTTTGCGTGAAGGAGCGTGTCTAAAACCGTCTACACCCCTCGCCACATGCGAGAGGCAGGGATATAGGCCCAGACACGCCCAGCCTCTCTTCCCGGAGCCTGAAGGACTGAATGGGGAGAGAGGACAGGCCACCCTTCTCACCTCAGGGGTGGGGGGTGGGGTCCAAGCCTCTCTGTACTGCCGTTTGGAAGCAGAGTAAACCACTCCGGCAAAGCCCAGCGAACTTGTCCAAACCACACAAAAGTTCAAACCACACAAACGTTGGCTGCAACCGGGCTTGGAGCGCAGGGCTGGCTTTATCTGTCCCCGGAGGGCTGCGCCCTGCCTCGCAATTGATTAGGGCTCCTGAAAACCACGGAAAGAGTTTATCTCGCCCACTCAGCCTTGAGCCCCCTGATGGGCTGGAGTGGGGCCTAGATTCTTCTGGCAGCCAAGCCCAGTGGGCTTCCACCCAGCTCCAGAGCCCCCGGGGCCCCCGCCTGGCCCCTGTCACCACGGGCGCTCCCCGCATTGTGACAGGAAACAGGATGAGAGAGCAAGAGAGTGAGGGCTTTGGTCTACGAGGGGGGAATGCAATCTGTTCACTGAACAGAGTAAGAGGCTCTACAAGACCCCCCCTTTACTTTCGGGCCCTTTCCTCTAGTTCCCCCTTCCTCTCCTCCCTCAGTACCCAGCACCCTTATGCTGGGGTTACTCAGTCTCCCCCCACCTCAGCCTCTAGGCCCCCTGTATATTTTTAAGTTTTATTTATTTATTTTTATAGTTTCTCTATTTTGAGAGAAAGAGAGAGAGTGGAGGAGGGGCCGAGAGAGGTTGGGGAGAGAGAAACCAAGCAGGTTCCACGCTGTCAGCATGGAGCCCACTGCGGGGCTCAAACCCATGAACCGTGAGATCATGACCTGAGCCAAAGTCGGAGGCTTAACCGGCTGAGCCGCCCAGGCGCTCCTGGGCCCCCCTGTATTTTGAACTTCTTCCCAAGCAACGCCGAAGAATTTACATTCTGTCCGTTCTTTTCTCTGGAAACTCTTACACCAGTGGGGCCAAGGCCATGGCCATGAGAATGGGAGGTGACGGGCTGGTTTTGTAAAAACAAAGATTTAACTGGGGCGGGGAGAAAGTAAAGTGAGCTTGGACACAAACCAGTGCAGTTAATCGGGGAGCCCAGGCACCTACCTGTAAGGGAGAATCGGGCAGAGCTGGCCTCACAGGCTCACGCCAGAAAGCCCACCACCCTTCCCAGCTGCCTCTGGGGTCAAATATTGCTCTAACGAGGGACAGAGGGGCAGGATTCCCCCCGAATGCACAGGCGGACCCTTGCAGCCTCTGAAAGCAGGCAATCCCCCCAAATTACCTAAATCCTTTTAGCTCAGTCTGTGCCCCAGCAGCTCTGGGTAAAAGAACTCACTGGGAGGGGCGCCTCCCAGAGCATGGGATAGAGACTTGCTATTTCATTTTTGCCGTTCCACCAATTTGGATAGTTAGAAATCTTTTTGTAGGGGCACCTGGGTGGCTTAGTCGGTTAAGCGTCCGACTTTTGCCTGGGTCATGATCTCGCGGTTCGTGGGTTCGAGCCCCGCGTCGGGCTCTGTGCTGACTGCCAGCTCGGAGCCTGGAGCCTGTTTCAGTCTGTGACTCCCTCTCTCTCTGACCATCCCCTGCTCACGCTGTCTCTCTCTTTCTCTCCTAGAAATGAATAAAACATTAAAAAAAAAAAAAAGAACTCACTGGGAGCTTATAAACTGTAGCCCCCACGACAACAGGGATACACTTCCTTGCAAAATGCCTAACCCAGTTTACAGTTTACAAAGCTGGGTACCCTCCACCATCTCATGGCGTTTCAACCACTGCATGAGCAATGGGGTGTTACCTCTACAGCAGCTAGGATTCCATTGCAGGAAACAGAAAACCTCTCCAGCTATTTTTAAGCAAGAAGAGATTTAATACAGGAAATTGGGTGCTTACAAGATGACCGGAAGGGCCAGAGGAGCTGGCTCTGGACTCCCATAATGCCGCTGAGCTGTGCCACCGAGATTGCTGCCATTGCTGCCACCAGCCGGAAGGTGGGGAGGGAGGGGACCACCCACAGAGATGTTGATTTCAAGTGCACACTAAGTAGCTGCCTTCCATACTATCATACTGTCACAACACACACACACACACACACACACACACACACACACACACACACACACACAGTGTCTCCAGCAGCAACAGCCAGAGTAGCAAGCGAGTAGTCTCTGCCTCGCTGCTGCCTTCCTAACCTTACCCAAGTGAATCTAATTAGTGGCATTTTAAAAAATATTTTTTTAACGTTTATTTAGTTCTGAGAGAGAGCGGGAGCAGGGGAGGGGCAGAGAGAGAAGGGGACAAAGGATCGGAAGCAGGGTCCAGGCTCTGAGCTGCCAGCACAGAGACCGATACGGGGCTGGAACTTACAAACCATGAGAGCACGACCTGAGCTGAAGTCGGACGCTCAACAAACTGAGCCCCCCAGGCGCCCCTAATCAATGAAATTCAATTCGTACCCACAGCTCCAGCTGCAAGGGTGTCTGGGAGCTGTAGTTTTGAGCCTTCCAGCCTCTGCGGGACATGAAGGTACCATAGGGCCAGGTTGGAATGGAGGCTGGGTGCCTATCACCTCATCCCCATTTTGCAGATAAGAAACTAAGGTTCAGAGAAGTTAAGGAACGTATGCGAGATCATATGGCTGTTAACCCCCATCACTCTGACTCCAAAACCCGCTCTCTCATCCGTTACATGGGCACCAGTGACCCCATTCCATTTGGGGCTCCAGCAGGCTCGGCACATCTTTCGGCCGGGGAGCCGAGTCAAAAGCTGTGCACACCTTCCGCTCGCTCAAGGGCTGGACAGCAGCCAGTGAGGTGCTAACGAAGACCCCAAGATAGAGAAGCCCTTGTCTAACGTTGGCAGGCGGAGGGAACTCAGAAACGAACCCAGGGTCACATTAGGTGTCCTTAAACACACACACACACACACACACACACACACACACACACACACACACACTTCCATTACCATCTGGAGGACAGGAAGATAAAAGATCAACTCAGGCTGTTCCCAGAGGCATGCAATTCTCTAGCACTCACTGGGGACAGCTGCCCTACATTTTTCCAGGTGAGGCAAGTAGATGGCTGACCCGCGTCCAGTCCCCACAACCACATTTAAGAAATCCTCCATCCTCCTGGTTGCCTCACCAGAGAAGTTAGAAAATGCCCCATAATCACTTTCCTCGGCTGCCTCCGTTGCACTTAGTGCGGCGTGGGCTCCTGACTTAGGCTCAACCGCTCGGGTGTTCCCATCAGAGAGGCAGGAGCTGGTGATGCAGAGATGCAGGGAGCCCCAAGGTCCATTCTGGTGAAGGGTGGCAGTCACCATGGCAATGACATTCCATTTCTGGGATGGTGGGGACCATACCCATGTCCACAGGTGGCAGTGTAAGCCGGGGCGTCCCAGACTTGACAGTGGGGTTGTCATCGGATTGGTCTGACCTTGGCCATGGTCCTGACCGCCACAGTCTCCTTTGCTTGGCCCGCTTTCCAAACCCAGTTCTCCAGCCCTCCTGATTATTCTGTGAACTCCCCAAGTTCCTTTTGATAAAGTCCTTTTCTGCTTAAATAAACCAGAATTACTTCCTGTTGCTCGGAGCCAAGAGCCCTGGCTTGGTTGCCAGATTTTGCCTGGCTTCTGTCAGCGGGACCACACAGGACACCACCAAGTCCCAGATACCTCGTGCATCCCGCCCAGTCTTCTTCTGGGGAGCTCCACATCACCTCGGCGTGTGGCCCTTCCACCAGGAGAGCCGGCCTGGTCTGACCCAGGGCCCCGTATCCACCCCGAGCAGCTGCCTGATGAAATTCCTGGGCTCCATTTCAGACCCTCTCCCATCAAAGCCGTTCTCATCGACCATGACCTTTCCCTGGGCACAAGTCAGAGGCCTCCCACACATGCCGCACACACACACATACCTCCCTAAGGTCACCAATTCCGCATCCAAAGAACATTTGCTCTTTTTTCCAGAAAAAAAAAAAAAAGCAAAATCACTTTTTCTTAGCCTTTGCTCTGTGCTGAGGCAGAACAGCTGTGGGTCCTGCTCAGACTCCAAAAATGCAGGCTGGGACGCAGGGGGCTTCTGCAAGAGTACTGGCTGCAGGTGATACCCAGGTTTAAGGCCTCAGCTTTGCCTTCAGTTCATGACAGGACTTTGAATGGATGGCTTATCCTCCTGGGGCCTTAAGAAGAGGAGAGAGTGAGGGTTGCCTGGGTGGCTCAGTCGGTTGAGCATCCGGCTGTTGGTTTTGGCTCCAGTCGTGATCTCGTGGTTTGTGGGTTCAAGCCGTGTCGGGCTCTGTCCTGCCAGCTCAGAGCCTGCTTGGGATTCAGTCTCTCTCTCTCTCTGCCCGTCCCCTGCACTTCCAACCTTTCTCTATCTCTCTCGCTCTCTCTCTTGCTCTCTCTCTCTCAAAAATAAATAAATAAACATTTAAAAAAAAGAAGAGGGGAGAGCGAGAGTTCAGCCATAGGAAAGTGAACAATGCTCACTGCCAACACCGAATTAGGAGCAGGGAATGACAGAGAGAAGACAGTTCCCCTTCTAAGATGCTGGGTGTAGAGGTCAGAGCGGCAGCTGGAACTGACAGGGGCCTCACTCTGACAGAGGCAGGCAGGAACAGGAAGGGGCTGGGTGTAGACAGGGGTCCAGGATCGGGGACCTATCCCAGGTGAGATAGCGGTGGTCTGGAAGTCCACCGGGATCACGACAACGTGCTGTAAACTTGCGCATACCTCCGCCATACTGTCTTTTGTTCCTGATCGTTGCTTTCCTGATAATAGCCCTTCTGAAAACAGAGCTGAGGTCCAGAGAGCTGTGTGTGCCCTGAGGCCAGCAGAGACGGGACGCTGTTGTGGCCAGAGAGGCCAGAATTGATAGGGCCACCACTGTCCCTGGCTGGGACTCTAGAGGAAACAGGAATAGCTTTCTGTAGTCAACAATGGGAGACAGAGGGGCAGAGAGGGGCCAGCAGAGAAAGGGTGCTTTTTCTCTTCTGTCGGGAGCAGGACAGGTTCAAGGTCATCACGGAGTGCTGGTAAAGGGGCTGGGCTGACAGGACATTAACAAGCATGATGTCAAACAGACGCTTGGCAAGTACCTGCATGTGAGGTGGGTCTTCTCGGAGCGCTGTGTCCTGGAATCCAGCTCCCATGCGTGGGGAAGCCCAAGCTAGCCTGGCACAAAGGACATAAAGCAGAGAACCGAGGCAGCCCAGCTGAGAGCCGGCACCAAGACCCCCAGGTGGATGAGATCCCCGTTTGACCTCTCAGCCCAATCTAGCTGCCCACTGACCATAGCTGCATGAGAGACCCCAGGTGCCGTCAGCTGGAGTCCAAAAGCCACCCAATCAATCCGTAGAATCGTGAGACACTATCATCCATTCATTATCACCCAGCACTGTTTGCAGCCACTGAGGTCTGGGATGGCTGTTACATAGTAATAAATAACTGAAAGACGGTTAAACCTTTCTCAGCCTCAGCTACCCTCTCCATCAAATGGGGTGATGATATTCATAACCAAAAGTTATGAGGAGAAAATGTAAGACACAATAAGATCATTTGCTGAACACCTGCTGTATTTCAGGTACCATGGTCGATGCCTTATGGATGTAATTTTTTTTTTTAGTTTATTTATTTTGAGAGAGACTAAGACAGCAAGAGTCAGGGAGGGGAACCGAAAGAGAGAGAGAGAGAGAGAGAGAGAGAATCCCAAGGAGGCTCCATGCTGTCAGCACAGAGCCTGGGGCGGGACCGGAACTCATGAAACCGTGAGATCATGACCTGAGCCGAAACCAAGAGTCAGACGCTTAACCCACTGAGCCACCCGGGCGCCCCTTTATGTATGTAATTTAAAGCGTCTAATCTGTAGAGCATCTCTGGGGAGTCAGTACTGTTTGGCCCACTTTACCAGTAAGGACACTGAACTCAGAGGGGTTCGGTAAGTTGCCCATGGTGGTACATCTAGGCTCAGAGCTAGGACTCTAACCCAGGTTCCTTTGGTTCTAACCAGTGTGACCCACCAAGGTCTCCTCCACTGTCACCAATAAATGGGTGCCCTCCCAAGGAAGCACCAAACCTTCCTATATGTCAAGAACTCGGTCTTGGTCAGATAATTAGAGGAGGGAAGCCGGGAGCATGCTCACAAGGCTGGCATCAAGCAAGTTCATGTCCCCTTGAGAGCAGGGTAGCCTGGCTCCTTTTGGTGGCCAGTCCTGTGCTCCTGGAGCTGCTTCTGTTAGCCCCCTGGGTCACAAGGGATGACAGGGCTCAGAGCAAATCCATTTTCACTTCTAGGAAAGCAGCTAATGGGGGTCAGCAGCTCTGCAGTCACGGCCAAAAGGCGGCTTGTTTCTCAAGAGGCAGGAAGTGCCTGAGCCACGGGCGCCCTGCCCCCACCACTGGAGTGTCTCAAGAAGCCAGAAGCCAGCTCATTTGTCCCCCCATGAGACAGCACCCCCCCGCCACTAACCCATGTGGAAGGGGATGGCTGTGGGGGACCTGGCCCACAAAGAGGTAGGGAGTGGGGCATGGCTGGAGGCCCCTGCTGACCCTGGCAGACACTGCTGGGCGGTTCCCCACCCTCCCAAGAACTGGTGAGTGACATCGAAGAACGTGGCAAAGAAGGCAGCCCTCCCCACCCCAGAGGCCCGGGAGCAATGGTGTCCTGGGTGCCCTAGGGAACCCCCAGCTGGCAAGACCCCACGGCATCCCTGCTTCCTCGATTCCACCATCTTACTCAGAAAGCCTTGTCTTCACAGGACCCCTTTCAGAAGTGCTCGCCCATTCTGAAGGTATATTGCTAGAATGATCTCAACCTTGCTTCAAAATTATATATATTTTGGGCACCTGGGTGGCTCAGTCAGTTAAGTGCCCGACGTCAGCTCAGGTCATGATCTCATGGTTTATGAGTTCGAGCCCTGAATCAGGCTCTGAACTGACAGTGCAGAGCCTGCTTGGGATTCTCTCTCTCCCTCTCTCTCTCTGCCCCTCCTCCACTTTCTTTCCCTCTCTCTCTCTCTCTACCCCTCCCCCACTTTCTCTCCCCTCTCCCAAAAAAAACAAACTTTTTTTTTTAATTATATGTATTTAGGGGCACCTGGGTGGCTCAGTCAGTTAAGTATCTGACTTCGGCTCAGGCCAGGATCTCATGGTTTGTGGGTTCGAGCCCTGCATCGGATTCTGTGCTGACAGCTCAGAGCCTGGAGCCTGCTTTGGATTCTGTATCTCTCTCTCTCTCTGCCCCTCCCCTGCTCATGCTCTGTCTCTCTCTGTCTCTCAACAATAAATAAATGTTTAAAAAAATTTTGTTTTAATTATATGTATTTAAAATTTACACATATAAAACAAAATTTATACATATATATGTATCTATGAAAAATATATGGAAATAAGTGGCAAGAACCATTGGAAATGCTGACAGTGATGGTCCCAACTGGTAAGGTGAGGTTTTTTTCTCTTCTTTAGCTCTTTCCGCATCTTTGACTTCCCTACAAAGGACATAGTTGCTTTTAGAATCAGAAAATAAACTATATTGTCTGTGCTGCTTTTTATGAATGCGAGTGGCCTGGAAAAGTCACACCTTAAAACTCTTCCCTTCCAGCACCTTCATAATTGGTTCACACCTGCATTATTAGCTGGTGGCTCAGGACATTTTAGTCTTCAACCAGGGGAGAAGTGGGGAGACATCCACACCAACTCTTAAGGCCAAAAGGGCAGGGCCACTGAGGCAAACAGAAGGGGGCAGGTCAGTAGCTTAGAAACCTGCGCTTCCCCCGTAGTGCAAGGCTGGGCTGGAGAAGTTGCTGGAAAGGAGGGCCACCCCTGCTCCGCCTGGGGTGGAAATAGGATTCTGAGGTTCTGTTCATGCGTGCCACCTGGTTCACGTTGGATTCCACCACTTAGAGTAACGGCCCTGCCTTTCAGGCTGAGCATGGATTAAAGGAGGTGAGATGGGGCACACACAGTGCTCAGCCCACACTAGGCACTCCATAAATGCAGTGATGATTGTTAGGGATAAATGCATGCCCGTCAGCACCCACTCCCTGGCTGAGCTCAGCCTCAGCCAGTGATCCCCTGTTCTGTCCCTTGATGGGTCCTGCGGTCTGTGAAGCCAGAGAGATTCTTATTTACCCCCAGAGCAGTTTTTAGATGTGCTACGTTGCCCAATGCAAGCTGCTCTTTAGCATGGGCGAGAAACGTGCAGATGACACCACCAAAGGCCACTCAAGTAGCCCCGATGAGGGGCGCCTGGGTGGCTCAGTCAGTTAAGCATCGAACTCTTGGTATCGGCTCAGGCCGTGATCTCACGCTTTGTGAGTTTAATCCCTGCATCAGGCTCTGTGCTGACAGTGTGCAGCCTCCTTGGGATTCTCTCTCTCCCTCTCTTTCTGTCCCCACCACACCTCAAAATAAATAAATAAACCTAACAAATGTTTAAAGTAGCCCAGGTGATGGGGGAATGTTTCTGTGTCTCATCAGCTCTGCCGGGAGCCATGCCAGTACCCCCAACCAGAGTGGGGGCCGAGTAGGGCAGGAAGGGTCTGAGCAAAGCAGACACAACTGCGAAGGGCAAAGTTCTCTCCCCCACCGGGGAGTGGGGCTCAAGGAGAGTTCCTCCATCCTCTTTCATTTTCAGGCTTGCAGCACCCAGCTGCTCGCTCCCCACTCTGACTTGCACACTGATCCCAGGAAGGGGTTTTGGAGTAAGTCATTTACACGTTAGCATGAATTTCACTGCTCCCAAGGGCCTCTGCTTTCATGGTGGAATAAAACACTTTATTCTCGTCCCTTGAAACCCCGCTCTATAGGAAGGTCCTTGGCCTTAAAAGAGAGGCCCAGCCACCCACATCCCCAAGGTCAGGACCTCCTTAAGTCTCAGTGCAGTGATGTCTGTATTCACCTTTATTTCTCTCATTAAGGAGACTTGAATAAAGGCCTGAAAAGCTTTTCTCTGTATCCTTAAAAGAGAAGGATTTAGAGAGAGAGAAAAAATGTGCGGAAAAAAAGAAAAAAGAGGCAGAACCGAGAAGTCATGAAGGAAAAGATAGACAGATGTGACAACGCAAATCTCCTTTGCGGTGAAATACGGGCAGAGACTGCAAACCCGTGTCCCGCCGATCCAACCCAGGCCGAGCAGGCGTTCTCTCTTTTAGTGCTTAAGATTTTTGGAATGAGTTGCCAGAGCTTTAAAATTGGACATTTTCCCATACAAATCTATATTCCCAGCATCTTCTGAAGAATCGGGAGAGTTGGCACACTCGGCTCCCACCTTCCCACCGGGCAGCGCTTGGCCGGAGCCCAGCAGAGGGGAGGGCGCGCTTCCCGGCCCGCCACGGCCTCCGAGCGAGCGTGCATCACTTATCTGCCTGGCTTGCCCTCCTGCAGCAGGCCCCTGCGCTGCGCCACCGACACCGTGAAAAGACAAGGGATATCTCTCCCACATCAGTCAGTTAAGCGTCCGACTTCAGCTCAGGTCATGATCTCACGGTTCATGTGTTCAAGCCCCGCGTCGGGCTCTGTGCTGACAGCTAGCACAGAGCCTGGAGCCTGCTTCAGATTCTGTGTCTCCCTCTCTCTCTGACCCTCCCTTGCTCACCCTGTCTCTATCCCTCTCTCAGAAAAAAATAAAACATTAAAAAAGGAAAAAAAAGAACCAGACAGACCGTTCAGGGGAGAAATGAGGCAAGGTATAAGCAGGTAAGCAGGTGATTCGTAGGAAAAGGAATGCAAATGGACCATAAGCCTGAAAAAGGCTCAACCTACTGGCGATTGGGAAAATGCAAATAAAAATGAGAAGGTGCTTTCTTTCTTTTGCAGAAGCCATTGAATTGGCAAAAACTCAAACCGCTTTTTCAGCATCGCTATTGACAAGGGTGTGGGGCAGGCGGAACCCGTGCGGGTTATTGGTGCACGTGCAAAGGGTGCAACCTTTTAGGAGGGTGATCTGCGGTTCCAATGATTATTTTACTTATTTTTTTTAATATAGTTTATTGTCAAGTTGGTTTCCATATCCAATTATTATTTTAAATACATACACCCTTAGAGAAATGGAGGTAAACTATGGAAGCAGAGCGTGCATAGAGAAAAGGATCAAGAAAGAGAGCACTGTCAGTTCCAGAAGCCCCCGGGCTCTCTCCTGCTCAGTAAATCCCCCAGGTAACCGCTATCCTGACCCCTAATAGGATCTGCCTGTTTTTGAACGTTCCATGGATGGAATTATATAGTATATATTCTTTTGTGTCTGGCTTCTTTCACCAAGTATTATATTTTTAAGCTTCATCTATATTGCTCTGTGAAGCAGAACATTCATTTTTGTTGCTGTATAGAATTCCATTGCACGACCAGACCACACTTTATTATTCTGTTGTACCGTTGAAAAACATTTGGGTTGTTTCCAGGTTGGGGCTATTGTAAATAGTACTGCTATGAACATTTTTGTATGTGACTTTGGGTGCACATAGGCACGCGTTTCTGTCGGGCATATCCGTCTTGACAACACTTTCCCTCGGGAATCTATCTTACAGAAAGCCCTGAGAGAATAAGCCTGAATGTCCAAGGGTGTTTATTGTAACGTTAAAAAAATAGTGGGGTCGGGGCACCTGGGTGGCTCAGTCCGTTAAGTGTCCAACTCTTCATTTCGGCTCAGGTCATGATCTCAGAGTTGTGAAATCAAGCCCCACATCAGGCTCCACCCTGAGCATGGAGACTGCTTGGGATTCTCTCTCTCTGCCCCTTCCTGGCCCTCCTCCCAAATAAATAAATAAGGGTAAAAAAAATAGTAAGGTCAACCTCTCTGTTTACTTGTAATGATATGGCTAAAATATATTATCTAGGGTGCCTGGGTGGCTCAGTCAGTTAAATGTCCAGCTCTTGATTTAGGCTCAAGTCATGATCCCAAGGCTGTGGGATCAAGCCCTGAGTCAGGCTCTGTGCTGAGCGTGGAGTCTGCCTAAGATACTCTCTCTCAAAAAACAAAAACAAAACAAAACAAAAAACAAAAAAATATATATATATGTGTGTGTGTATATATATAAAATGTTTAATCCTGACTTGGAATAACACGCAGCTGATAAAAAAGAAGAGTGAGCTCGATGTGTGCATTCCGATCTGTAAGGCTGTCCAAGTACCATCGAGTGAAAACAAAAAGCATCCTGCAAAAATATAGATTCCACTGTTTAAGCAAACAAAAGATAAAACAGAGTTTCATACATGGAGGCTTGCGTGCATTAACTCTCTAGAAAGACTCTGCACATACAAGCCAGGGAAGGGAGTGCCCTGGGGCGGGGACGGTGAGATTTGCCATACATTCCACATAGCTCAAATTTATCTACTTTTCTCCCCCTTCATTGCCGCTCGTCCTATCCTAAGCCACCATGACCTTTGGTGTTAGAAACACCACAGTCCACTTACTGGCGGGGCTCAAACTCACGAGATCATGACCTGAGCTGAAGTCGGACACTCGACCTACGGAGCCACTCAGGTGGCCCAGAATAAAAATATTTAGGTGAAAACCATACTTTATAAGTGAACGCATGCAGGTGCATTGAAGTCTCTGAAAGCCACGGCTAGCACACTCTCTCATTATCCACCAGGCAGGTCACAGGCAAGCGCTCCCCGAGGAACCGCTCCCCCACCGAGTTCCCGTGACCTGCCACGTGGCGCACAGACAGGGCTTGAACCGCAACCGATCTGGGTCCTGGCAGAACACGAGAAGACGGAGGCCTGTGGGGATTTGGAGGGAGGCCGGCTTCCGCTCGCCTCCTGTACCACAGGCTCGAGGCTTAAACATCAGAAATGTGATTTCCCACAGTTCCAGAGCCAGACAGCCCAGACCAAGGTGCCAGCCAGGTGGGTTCCTTCTGAGGGCTCGGCGGGGGCTGGGGGGGGGGAGGGGGAGGGGGTCTGCTGCAGGTCTCTCTCCTTGGCTTGCAGGTGGTTAAGCCTCCTCCCTGCATGCTCACCACGGCTTCCTCCCTCTGTGCGAGGTATCTGTGTCCTAATCGCCTCTTCTTACGAGGACATCAGTCAGATTGGATTAGGACACACCCATAGGGTCTTACTTCTACGCAGTCAGCCCTTTACAGGCTCAAATATAGTCACATTCTGTATTTGAGGTATTAGAGGTTAGGACGTCAGCACATGACGTGGGGTAAGGGGTACATAATTCAGCCTGTAACGCCTCCCCATCTCCCTTGGGAGGCTTTCAGGAGAAATTCCTGGATTCTGATGCAGTAGGAGACCTTCACACCACCCGCCATGGGACAGGGCTGCGGACCACAGCACCGTCTCGTCTTAGATTTATTTCAGTGGCATCCTTTCGGTGTGGGACGACCACCCAGGGAACTGGCAGTTTTGGCTGATCTTCTTTTCACTGTTTTTGTAAGTAATAAAGTGTCCGAATCGAAAAGGGCCGCACTGCATCTTTACCAGCCAAATTAGCGCAGCCTTGGCCTTGGCGTTCCTGGAAAGTCTCGTGTGTGCTTGACGACAGACACTGGAATGTACTGTAAAAACAAAAACACAGATCTTGCTAAGAGAGGTGGGAGGAAGGGAACGCGAATTCCGTGTTCCTCTCCCCCACTGCAGCCTGCGCCCAGTGCTCTTGTGCCGGGATTACCCAGCCCTCCCCACCCCAGTCTTCGGATCCACTGCATTTGAACTTGCTTGATGTTTACAAAAGAGGGGCGCCTGGCTGGCTCAGTCAGAGAAGCGTGCAACTTTTGATCTCAGGGTCATGAGTTTGAGCCTCACGCTGGCTGTAGAGATTACTAAAAAATAATAATAATAAATAGGGCGCCTGAGTGGCTCAGTTGGATAAGCATCTGACTCTTTTTTTTTTAATGTCTTTTATTTCCTTTTTGAGAGAGAGAGAGAGACAGCATGAGCAGGGGAGGGTCAGAGAGAGAGGGAGATACAGAGTCTGAAGACAGGCTCCAGGCTCTGAGCTAGCTGTCAGCACAGAGCCCGATGCGGGGCTCGAACCCACGAACCGTGAGATCCTGACCTGAGCCGAAGTCAGGTGCTTAACCAACTGAGCCACCCAGGCACCCCAAGCATCAGACTCTTGATTTTGGCTTAGCTCATGACATCACGGTTCGTGATTCGAGCCCCGCATCGGGCTCCGTGCTGACAGCGTGGAACCTGCTTAGGATTCTCTCTCTCTCCTTCTCTCCCTCTCTCTGCCCCTACCCTGCTCACTCGCTCGCTCTCTCTCAAAAAATAAACAAATAAACTTAAAATAAAAATAAAAATAAAATAAACCTCAATAAAATAAAATAAAAAATAAATCAACAAAAGATAGAATACAATTATATGTGCATGTCTGTGCACATTGAAATACTTAGAACTTTTTACATGTGAAGTGATAGTCCTGCTCATCCTTGAGGAAGGAGGATGAGGAACGTGCAAGGGATTTGAACATTTCGTACATAGCTTATACGACGGGCCCCAGTGAACTTGCCACAGGTGGTTAAGGCTCGTCTTCTAACGCCCAAAGCTAAGTCCACTGACAGCAGGAATCTTTACTCCCCACCAACAAATAAGTTTAGCTAAAGAAATCAAAACCACAATGAGAGATCGCTCCGCATCCATTAAGATGACGATTAGCAAAAACAAATAAACAAACCAACGGAAAGTAAAAAGTGTTGGCAGGGATGTGGTGAAATCGGAAGCCTTGTGCCCTGCTGGTGAAAATGTAAGATGGAGGCAGCCACTCTGGAGAACAGGAAGCCAGTCACAAAAGGACAAATGCTGTATGATTCCACTTGTATGAGGTCCCTAGAGTAGTCACATTCATAGAGACAGAAAGGGGAATGGCAGTTGCCAGGGGCCGGGGCACAGGGGAGAGATGGGAGGTTAGTACATAAGGGGGACAGAATTTCTGTTAGAGAAGATGAAAAAGTTCTGGAGATGGATGGAGGGATGTACTTAATGCCGGTGCACTGTGTACACTTAAAAATGCTTAAGATGGTCAACTTCATGTTATGTATATTTTACTATATTAAAAAGGGATCTAGGGGCGCCTGGGTGGCTCAGCGGGTTTAAGCATCCAACTCTTGGTTTCCCGCTCAGGTCATGATCTCGTGGTTCGTGAGTTTGAGCGCCGCATCAGGCTCTGAGCTAACAGAGCGCAGCTCCCTCCTTGCACTTGTTTTGTGTGTGTGTGTGTGTGTGTGTGTATCTCAAAAATAAATAAACATTAAAAATTTTTTAAATAAATAAACCTTTAAAATAATTAACTAATCAAATTTTATTTAAACAATTTTTAATGTTTATTTATTTTTGACAGAGAGAGAGACACAGAGTGGAGCAGGGGAGGACTAGAGAGAGACAGAGACACAGAATTCAAAGCAGGCTCCAGGCTCTGAGCTGTCAACCCAGAGACGGACACGGGGCTCTAACTCATGTTCGAGATCATGACCCGAGCCAGAGTCAGACACCCAACCTACTGAGCCACCCAGGCACCTCCCACACCAAAATTTTTAAAGTGGTATAGTGCTCACTTCGGCAGCACATATGAAACGATCCAGAGATCAGCATGGCCCATGCACAGTGGTGGCATGCGAAATTCAGGAATCACTCCATGCTGTTGTTGTTTAATGCAGAAAAGATATGAAGACTGGAATAAAAATGTTCTGGTATCCTAGTACCTATCTCACCACCAACAAAATATATAGAAAACGATCTCTTCTAAAATAAACTTTATCCTACACACACACACACAGAGTTTAGCTAAAGATTTGAGAGGCTCTGCTGCCTCGAGATGGAACTTAATAAAGACACCAGCTCCCTGGCGCCAGTGGCTCACCTGTTGAGAGACAGAATGAGCTAATCCACCTGCGAGCTAATTGCCAAACTCCTCATGTGAGGACAGCCTCCCACCAGAGAAATGGACACGCCGTGGGCCCATCATATCCCTCTTCTCTCTTCTCTGTGTACAGCCTGGGGGAGAGGACCCAGGGATAAAAGTTGAGACACACGCAGCCATCCTGAATCCCCTCTCCCTCCTCTCTGTCTCGCCCTGCCCCTGACCCATTGCACTTCCTCCCTGGAACCTTCTCGAACTCTTTCTGCCTCATAGCTGCTGCAGCCGTTATTTGTCCCATATGTGTCTTTCGGTACGTCTGACTGACTGCTTAATATCATTAGCTGACTCTGTGTGGCTGTGCGCGTCTTCTCTCCCCAACCAGGCTAGAATTTCCTCGGTGATAGACACTGATTCTTTGCCCCTTTTGAATCTCTTTAGCGCTCGCATCAATGTCTGGTGTACAGTAAGGGGCAGGCACATCCAGACAACGGAATGCCATTCCATGCTAAAAACAGATGAGCTGTCAAGCCACGAAAAGATATGAAGGAAACTTAAATGCACGTAACTAAGTGAAAGAAGCCAATCGGAAAAGGCTACACGCCGTACGAGTCCAACTATATGAAGTTCTGGAAAACACAAAACGACAGGACAGTAAAAAAGATCGGTGGTTGCCAGGGGTTGGGGGGCCCCCAGGGAGGGATACATATTTGGAGCACAGAGGACGTTTAGGGCAGTGAAACTACTCTGTGTGACACTGTCACGGTAGATACGTGACATGACCAATGTGTCAAGACCCGTAGAGTGTAAAGCACAAAGGGTGAATCCTAATGGAAACTATGGAGATTGGCTAGTAATAATGTACCAATACTGAACCAGTCTTCCAATGGGGGAAACTGGGGTGTATGGGAACTCAATCCTGTCTGCCCAAGTTTCCCGTAAACCACATCCACATCCTCCCGCGGTTATGAGGGAGCTGGAAAGGTTTATCCAGCCCTGACATTTTTTCTAATTGAGGTATAATTGACATGTAACATTTTATTAGTTTCAGGTGGGCAACATAAGGATTCGATATTCGTATGCACTGTGAAATGATGACCACAAGAAGTCTAGCCTCCCCACTGCCTCCACGTAAAGTTACATAACATGCAATACGATGTTGTTGACCATTGTTCCCCTGCTATACATTACAGCTCTATGACTTATTTATCTTATGGCTGGAAGTCTGTACCTCTTGACCCCCTCCTCCCACCCCAGCCCCCTTCCCCTCCGGCAACCACCAATCTGTTCTCTGCATCTGTGAGCTTTGTTTTGTTTTGTTTGCTCATTTGTTTTGTTTCATAGATTCCACATATAAGTGAAATCATATGGTATTTGTCTTTCTCTGTCTGACTTATTTCGCTTAGCACCGTACCCTTTGGGCCCATGTTGTCACAAATGGCAAGATCTCATTCTTTTTTATGACTGAGCTGTATTTCTTTGTACGTACATGCCACATCATTTTTATCCATTCATCCATCCATGAATTGGTTGATTCCCTAGCTTGACTATTGTAAATAATGCTGCAATGAACACAGGGATGCATATAGCTTTTCAAATTAGTGCTTTCATTTTCTTTGGATATATACCTAGAATTGGAATTACTGGATCATAAGGTAGTTCTATTTTTCACTTTTTTGAGGAGCCCCCGTACTGTTTCCCACAGTGGCGGCACCAATTTACATTCCCACCCAGAATGCGTGAAAGTTCCCTTTTGTGCACGTCCTTGCCAATACTTGTTAGTTCTTGTCTTTTTGCTACTAGCCATTCTGACAGGTGTGAAACGATATCTCCTTGTGGTTTTGATTCGCATTTCCCCGATGATGAGTGACGTTGAGCATTTTTTCGTGTGAGCGTTGTCCATTTGTATGTCTTCTTTGGAAACGTGTCTATTCAGGTTCTCTGCCCATTTTTTAATTCTGCTGTTTGGTTTTTGCTATTGAGTTGTAGGCGTTCTTTGTATATTTTGGATATCAACACTTTGTTGGATATATGTTATAAATGTCTTCTCCCATTCCATAGGTGGCCTTTTCATTTTTCTGACAGTTTCCTTCGCTGTGCAGAAGACTTTTTGGTGTGATGTAGTCTCACATCTTTATTTTCACCTGTTTTGCCCTTTCCTTTGGAGTCCAATCCAAAAAGAATACCTCCAAGTGTGGTGTCAAGGAGCTTACCGCCTGTTTTTCTTTTAAGACTTTCATGAGTTTTGGTCTTCTTTTCAAGTCCTTAGTCCATTTAAAAAAATTTTTTTTAATGTTTATTTTTTTTTGAGACAAAGATGGTGAGAGCCAGGGAGGGGCAGAGAGAGACAGGGAGACACAGAATCTGAAACAGGCTGCAGGCTCCGAGCTGTCAGCACGGAGCCCGGTGCAGGGCCCGAACCCACGAACTCTGAGATCATGACCTGATCTGCAGTCAGATGCTTAACGGACTGAGCCACCCAGGGGCCCCTCAGTCCATTTTTTTAGTTGACTTTTGTGTGTGGCGTAATATAGTGCTCCAATCTCATTCTTTTGAGTGAGGCTGCCCAGTTTTCCCAACACTATGTGCTGAACAGACTGTCCTTTCTCCATTGGATATTTTTGCCTCATTTGCCCTAAATTAAATCACTATATGTGCATGGGTTTATTTCTGGGCTCTTTATTCTGTTCCATTTGATGTATGTGTCCATTTTTATTGTGATACCAGACCATTTTGATTACTATGGCTTTGTAGTATAGCTTGAAATCAGGAGGCGTGATGCCTCCAACTTTGTTCTTCCTCCTCAAATCGCTTTGGCTATTCAGGGTCTTTTGTGGTTCCATACAAACTTTAAGATGGGTGGTTCTATTTCTGTTTTTTAAAAAAATGCCACTGGAATGTTGGTAAGGATTGCATTGAGTCTATAGATTGCTTCGGGTACAGACATGACACTTCTCAAAATGCAGCAAAACATAGTTGGGATTAAATTAAAGTTTCCCCTCAAAGCCAAAGAAGACAAATTAGAAGATGACTACGCATTTATTTGGGAGCTGAAATTTACGCAGAAAGTTGCATTTCTTTACATTTTGCCCTAATTAGTGTATTGTCTTTTGTACTGAAATCCCACGTAATTTTTACAGAGAATCAAAGCAGCCTTATTTATATCTGCAATCCCCTTTCAAGGCCCTCTTCAGCTCTGGCCTCTGAAGGGAAGGAACAGCCCGTAGATTGCTTCTTCCATAGAACTCAGAAAAGGAGTTAACAACCAAATGCCCTGGGCATCTGGCTGCCTCAGTCGGTAGACCATGCGACTCTTGATCTCAAGGCTGTGAGTTCAAGCCCCACGTTGGGCAGGAAGCCCACTTCAAACAAATGAACAAACAAAACCACGCCCCACATTATAGCAGTATTACTTGCCTACCCAATGGTTTCTGGGAAGACAGTATTCAGGGAAATGCCTTGCAGAAAGAGACACAAAGCCTCCGATGTCAACAGATATTTGTCAAGGAAGTGCTCGGCCAAACGGCAGTGGGCAGGACAACTGGTACTGGCGGCCATTTCTTTCTAGAACAAACCAGGGCAGGCCTACCTCAGTGGCCTGTATAAATTTCCACTGCCTTCCTGCCTCTCCAAACCCACAACGTAGTGTGAAAACAGGCTGAAAACCCTCCTGCGTGTCCCAAGCGTCCAGACTTCACTATATTGAGCCTCTGCGGCAAGCGGCACTCACTTTGTTTTGTAGGCGTCCAGGGCTCCAGACCTATGCAGGAAGGAGAGGCAATTAGTGCCTCCAGCCAGTGGTCCGGACACTCAGTTTTCAGTGGGACCTTCCCACGGTTCCTGGCTCCACACCAACCACTGTTCCCTCTCTCATTTATCATTCCCGCCGCCCCGCCCCATGCCAGTCTCTGATGAGAGGCTAGAAAACAGGCCCTGGGAGGGAGCTAATGACTTAAGTGGGGAGCACAGAGGCCGAGCGATGGCTTGGTAACGGTCTTTCTGTGCTGTGAGGGTTATTATTGCGGGCCATGGTGACCAGCAGTGTCTCAGGTCAGGTTCTCTGGAAGCAGAGCCCCAGACACGGATTCTTATGCAAGTGGATTATTGAGGGAGGGCTCTCGGGGAAAAAAAGGTAGAGACAGGAAGGGAGCAGAGTAGAGCAGGAGAAGAAGCTGAAAGTGAAGATGGAGATTTAGCCTCGGCTAAGTGACATAGTCATTCATCCGCATACATGACAGAAGGGGCCAGGAGTTTACATCCCCCGTGGCGATCAGTGCTGTTCTACAGACCACCCCCACTGGGGGCAGGGGAGCACATAAGCCCGAGCCGTCAGCTGTGGTCCAGGCTGTCCTGCGGACAGAGAGTAGTTCTTGAGAGCAAACTGAAATGGTGAACCGCTCCACTGGGGACGAGCTCCGTGGGCGGCGCTGGACACCACAGCGTCCACAAAGGGCTGTCCGCTGATTCAACAGCAAGAGAGAAGTAGGAGAAACACAAGGAAATACGTCTTGAGGAAGCTGGACCCTCTTGAGGAAGCTGGACCCTCCGGAGCTCCTTGGAGCCACCAGCCACTGGAACAGATGGGCAGGGAACAGGCTCAACCTAACTGGATCCCTCTCGGCAGACCCAAGCAGGTGCCTTCAGAAAAGATCTGATCTCGGGGCGCCTGGGTGGCTTAGTCGGTTAAGCATCCGACTTTCGCTTAGGTCATGATCTCATGGCTCGTGGGTTCGAGGCCCGCGTCGGGCTCTGTGCTGACTGCCAGGTCAGAGCCTGGAGCCTGTTTCCAATTCTGTGTCTCCCTCTCTCTCTGACCCTCCCCTGCTCATGCTGTCTCTCTCTCTCTAGAAATAAATAAGAAAAAAAAAAAAAGACCTGATCTAAGAACCACAACATGTGCTGCCAGGTGCTGTTCTAAGCCCTTTAGATCTGTTCATCTCACGTAACCCTCACAACAACCTTGCAAATGAAGTGTTATCGGTTACCATCCCCATCTTACAGCGGAGACTGGCCCAAGTTAACAGCTGGAAGTGGTAGAGGCGAGATTTGAACCGAGGTATCCTGGCTCGTGAGGGCTACGCCACCACTCTGCTGCCCCCTCGCTGTCCCTCTAGCTGGGGTAGACCAGTCTGGATGCCATCAGATACACGGGTCTATAAACCTCTGCGTACATCAGAATCACCCCTGGCAGCTTGCTACCCAGGACTGAGAGGCAGGTGACAATCTACACATTGAACAAGCCCTCGAGGTGTTCTGACACTGGCGCTCCACGGATCATTCAGATGAGAGCAGAAGCCAGGTTCAAGTCCTAGCTCTCTTGCACTTTCTACCTGTGTGACCTCCGAAAAGTTAATTAACCTCTCTTAGCCTCAATGTTTCTCAAATCTAAAATAAGAATCACAGGGGTACCTGGGTGATTCAATCGGTTGAGTGCCCAACTCCTGACTTCAGCTCACGTCATGATCTCACGAACAGTGAGATCCCAGCCCTGAGTCGGACTCTGCACTGACGGCACAGAGCCTGCTTCAGATTCTCGGTCTCCCTCTCTCTCTGCCCCTCCTCTGTTCATGCTCATGCTCTCTCTCTCTCAAAATACATAAGCTTAAAAAAATTAAAATAAAACAATTATAATAATAATAATGTTCCTCTTAAGATTTTGTGAAGTTTAGGGGTGCCTGAGGGGCTCAGTCAGTTAAGCGTCCAACTTGTAATCTCAGTTCAGGTCTTTATCTCATGGTCATGTGTTCAAGCCACATGTTGGGCTCCATGCTGGATGTAAAGGCTACTAAAAAAAAAAGATTTTTGTGAAGTTTAAACTGTGAGTTAGTGCACACATAGTGTGTGTGTGTGTGTGTGTGTGTGTGTGTGTGTGTATATAAAACTATATGTATGTATATCTTATATATATCACATATACACACATATATAATGGAACATATATTACGTATATACATGATATATATATCATCAGAGAGCATATACAATATATACATTATATATAATATATAATGCAATATATGATATATATATAATATATCAAATCTCCTGATTAGAGAGATTATGTGATATGCGATATGTATGTGTATATTAGACAAAGGTCACGTAGACCAAACTATTAAGGGTGGTTATCTCTAGGGAGGGAAATAAGGGGGTGAGGTAAAGCGGGTAGAGAATGGACCGGAAGAGGCGTTCACTTTTTACTCTATGTATTAAATTTTAAGTTTTTACAAAGAGAACGTATTAAAGCCCTGCATATATAAAATGTACTGCATCAAAACTAAAAAGGTCAAATGGAACCATCTAGATAAGGTACGTGGCACACAGTAGGTATTCCATGGTAGCAGTTAGTATTATTATCATCATCCACAAACATTTGTTGACTGTCTATTATGTGCAGGCCATCGCACTGAGGCTCCATAGGGAGGCAGAGAAGTACAAAACAAAGTCCCTGCTCTTACGTGCACAAAAAACCCCCAAACGCCCAATGGCAGTGTTTACTTTGGGTCCAATGAGTGCTATAGAAAATAAAGCCTTCAAGGAGTTGAAATGAGAGAGAGATCATTTCCAGCTGGCCTCTTCAGGGGAGGTGGGGCTTGTGCGAGGCATTGAGGAAAAGGGAAGATTTCAATAGGCAGAGAAAGGGGGAGAGAACATTCCAGTGGCAGAAAAGAGCTTGGTTCAAAGGGCAAAGGGACTCTGTCGACATGCGCAGATGCTGAAGGGACATTTGGCATGGCTCCCCGGGTCTGCAGCCCCTCCGGATCCCAGGCGGGCAATAGCTGGCCTCCCCCCCCTCCACTGAAATAACACAATCTCTAGCCCCAACCCTTCCGGTGCCTGGAAGGGGGCCAAGATCGACTTTCTTCACAATTCTTGACCCTTGTGGGCTGAGCCTAGAATGGGAAGCAAAGTAGCCACAGCGAGGAAAACAAACCAAAAAGTGGATCCTCTCCCCTCACCGCTGGGACCCAACGGTCCACAGGGCACCTGCCGTGAGTTCCCGGCGCCGGATGGCAGCCTGTGTCTGGGCGCAAGACGTGCATGTGCGTGCTGCTACGTGTAGCATGTGTGGGGACCGACGCGTGAGCGTGCACGTTGTAATGACATGTGGTATTTCCTGCGATTGTGTGCTGTGATATACTGGCTTGAGTTATGAGTTCAGTGTGTGCTAACCACATTCCTGGAGGCTAATCTCTGTGAGCGACCGAGAAGGGGGCAGAGGCAGGCAAGGAGCCTAAGCATCTGTCCACACAGCACGTCTCTGCCTTCCGTGGGCGGGACTAGAGCCCAGGGTGGGGGCGGGGTAGCGAGGGGAGGCAGCGTGGAAATGTTCACGCCGGGCACCGAAGCCATCAAGACGGGCACTGGCGCCGTTTAGATTCTCCATGGCCCTGGGGTCGCCTCTTCATCAGCAAAGTGCCACACCGCGGGGGTGCGTTTGGCTCTGCCTATAAAGCACCCCGACGTCTTCCCAGATCTGGGGCCCCGTGTGTATATATACACAGCCGTGTATATAGAGCCTAGAGATAAACACTTTTTTAAAAAGTTAAAGCTTGATTAGCTGAACACCACAAGGCCCTGGGAAATTGAATTTAAGAAAAATTTGGATAATTGGAACAGCATAGAATATCGAGAATGTTAAACACACACGTCAGCTGAGCACACAGAGTTTATGGCAAGCTCTGATTAAAACGAAGTTTCTGATAATCAGAGTTTTAATGTCAGAGGCTCATTTGAATTTCTTCTGTCTCAAAGGGAGATGAGATGGCGTGTGCACAGAATATCTTGTGATGGTTTCTTTTCTTCCCGTTGGGTCACGTGCGTACTTTGTATGTATGTATTTATTTCATAAAAAGTGCCCTACCCTTCAGTCGGCCCCAAACTAGCCAAAACAGGACTTGCCACAGATGTGTTTATCAGATTGCTTGGCAAATGTAAGGAGAGGGAAAGTCTGCCTATCGTCTAAGTGATTTCAAAATCAAAGCCATCCCAGGCCCACCAGGAGCCTAGAGCAGCTAAGGGATAGGCCGAGTTTATAAACTTCCATAATATGTTTATTGCAAGGACGACAATTACCCAATATCCCTGCCCTCCTGGGTCTCAGATCAGAATATTTCCACAGAAAAGAAATCTGTGTGTGACTGCATTTAACTGGTCATCATTCCAGATGTCTGGAATGTTCCACCACCAGGCACGGGGCTGGGGAAAAAGAAAGGAAGCTGCTGATCATTCTGTTACAGCTTTGTCATCGTCGTCGGCCACGATGGCATGTGGCTGCTGGGGCCTCGTCCTGTCCCCCATGGCCACGTTCACGGGAGTATGATTGTTTTTAGGGAAAGTGGCCGTCCTCAGCCACAGGCAGGCTTTTCTATTCAGCTCTGGAAACCCAACACGCCACATGAGAAATGTCATTTCTTTTTCTTTTTTAATGTTTATTTATTTTTTTTGGGGGGGGACCGTAGAGAGAGAGAGAGGGAGACAGAGGATCCAAAGCAGGCTCTGTGCTAACAGCCGAGAGCCTGACGCGGGGCTTGAACCCACGAACCGTGAGATCATGATCTGAGCTGAAGTCGGACGCTTAACTGCCTGAGCCTCCCAGCTGCCCCCAGAGATGTAATTTCTTAATGAAATGAGTGGACCATGCATAATTTATGTCAGAACAGAAATTTCTGTTTGGCAGAAGGGACATTTGTCCCTGTGGTTGCAGGAGCACATGTGGGCCACATCGCTCAGGACCGAATTGGGCCAGCATTATGGGGCCGCCTGTGAGGAGAATTACCTCCTCGCACACTCCCGTAAAGTGTTAAGGTTATTTGCAGCATGTGTACACGCTGGCCCATTCCGCCCGGGTCGTTGGAACACAAACTTGTGTGAGCTCAGTCATTTGTCCTGGACTCCCTCCTGAGCATGAACAAGAAAGGCAGGGCTGTCCTCCAGAATCATGAGTAAGATCTACTCTGCCCTTTCCTCTGGGGCTCCTCTGGCAAACACTGAACATCACAACACCCCATTAATGGAAGGTGAAGTTACCCATTTCACAGGTGGTAAGACTGATGTGAAGGTTTGCCCCCGTGACAAGTTATAGCCAACGGCATAGATTCCCGCCCCCTGTCCCCCCACCCAGCAGACTGTGAGATGTGGTGGCAAGAGTATGGCATGGCCAAAGAGATCAGGGTCTCTTCTGATCATTGTGGGGCTGGGGATGGGGTCCGAAGCCGGGTTCCTCTGCTCGCCATTGGGCCAAAAGGCACCAGCTCCTTTGACGACAACAGGCTGATTCAACTCTCCCTTGTGGGCGTGAAGCCTGGGGCTAATGGCAAAGGTGTTGTGGTGGTCATGAAGCTGAGATCCCTTCAGGGAAAACCCACCACCTGCTACCTGTGGATCACCCTACACAAGAACGCCCCAGCCACCCTTGGGAGCATCAGGCCCAGGATCCACAAGAATAGGTACTGCCCAGATCTCTGCATGGCTTCCATTCATGTGGCCAGGGCCATCCCTCGTAGCCAGAAACCTGTGATGGTGACGAGGAAGCGGCCCCTCCCACCAAGGGCTCCTGAGCACCTGCCCCCCACCTCTAAAGCAATAGAGATGCCAACCACTTCAAAAAACAAACAAAAAACAAAACAAAGCAAAAAAACCAAAAAACAAAAAACAACTGTGACCTAGAGCCACTCCCCTCCAACCTACAGCCTGAAATAGCCAAGCCCTGCCAAGATCAATCGCATCCCCACAGCCCTGCAGGACCACGAGCAAGAAAAATAAAGGCCCATTGTTGTAAGCCACTGGGTTTTGGAGTATTTGTTCTGCAGCATTATTGTGGTAAGAGATGACTATTACAGTGACCTATATGCAACATGCAAACTGACCTTAGGGCCTTATTTGGGCTGGATGTCACCACCCAGCATCCAGGGTGACAGGTGAGGAATGCTAAGGCAAGAGTGGCTGTCCCATAACTTGGACAGCATCCACTTCAAATGATTTTTCACCTTCAGCAAATGGCCTGTTATCAGTGACATACTGAGGGAACTTACAGATTATATTATGTCACTCTACCCAAACTAATCATCACAAAAGGACGGACAAGGGGCTTGAAATGATTCTTCTAACGAAACCGTGGCTTAAAGAAAGTGCTGTAAGTGGAAGCCTAAGCTAGGAAGAAACTGGCAGAGCTCACAATTCTCTTAGTTTGAGAACTAGTTCATTTTAAAATGTTCCCACCTAGTGGCTCCCGGGCAGCTCAGTCAGTTGAGCATCTGACTCTTGATTTCAGCTCAGGTCATGCACGGAGCCTGCTTGGGATTCTCTCTCCTCTCTGGCCCTCCCCTGCTCGCTCGCTCGCTCTCTCTCTCTCTCTCTCTCAAAATAAATAAACTTAAAGAAAAGTCACACTTAACAAGAAGATAATTTGAAATACGGCTTTTTGACTTGTATTGTTAATAATGGACCTCACACCCAGGCAGATGGCCTTATGATCTTAGCAGAAAGCATTAGCACACGAATATGACTTATAAGTAATTAAATAAACGTATAGTTGGGGGATGCGCTAAAAACGTTTCACTGTTGGGGTTGAGACCACTTGAAAGTCAACTCACAAAAAAAGAAGAGAAAAGAAGAAAAGAAACGAAAAGAGACAAAATGAAATGAAAAGAAGAAATGAGAAAGGAAAAGAAAAGAAAAGAAAAGAAAAGAAAAGAAAAGAAAAGAAAAGAAAAGAAAAGAAAAGAAAAGAAAAGAAAAGAAAAGAAAAAGAAAAGGGAGCACCTGACTGGCTCAGTCAGTACAGCATGCAACTGTTGATCTTGTTTGAGGTCATGAGTTCGAGCCTCACATTGGGTATAGAGATCACTTTAAAATAAAATCTTTAGGTGCACCTGGGTGTCTCAGTAGGTTGAGCGCCCGGCTCTTGATTTTGGTTCAGGTCATGATCCCAGGGTCGTAGGATCAAGCCCTTCGTTGGGCTACATGCTGAGCGTGGAACCTGCTTGGGACTCTCTCTCTCTCTCTCTCTCTCTCTCTCTCTCCCCTCCAACCCCACCCCTACTTACTCTCTCTCTCTCTCCCTAAAATTTTTTTAAAAAATAAAATCTTAAAAAAGAAATCACCATATCAAATGGATTTATGAACTTGTTGGTGCATTCATTTCATTTTAATGTTATGGAATCATGGTGGTGTTAGCACTGAGTGACCCATCCCCTCGAAGCACAGAGTACAGAGGCACGGGTTTTCGAGCATTGTGCTGGGCTCACACTGGTTCTGAAACATCAGGGAGACGGGATGTCATGGAAAAAGTGAGGCCACACCTCAGTGCTGGGCCCGGCTGAGCACCCTCCAAAGCCAAGAGTGCAGAGGCAGAGACGGTGCCCGGGGGCCCCCACCGAGGGATCAGAGGCCCAGCCCACGGCCTCCTCCTGGCCTTGCAAAGGGCACGCCTCTGTTGGCCTGCCCCATCCCCCACACCACCATTCAAGGCATGGAGACAAGGCGTGCCTCGCTGTCAACCAGAAACTCTGCTCTGAACACTCTAGATTCCTCTCCCTCCATCGCGCAAATCTGGCTCCGGGCAGCGCACCGGAGTGAGGGCTTTGTGTCGGGACAAGACCACCCGAGTGTGCGGGAGTCTGGGAAAGGAAGGGTCTGAAGGGGGCGTGGGAGGCTTAGACGCGAGTCTGTAGGCTGCCAGAGCAGGGTCATGAAGGAGAGCCTGGGGAGAAGCCCGTGGAAGATGCACCTCTACACCTGGCACTCGGCCCGGCATGGCGTGGCTGTGGCGCGGCAGGGCCAGCAGTCCAGAAGTAGAATTGCATGCAGGGCAGGAGAGAGTAAGGACAAGCTGGCACCTTCCGGCACCTTCTGTCGTTCACCGCATCTAACCACAATGACCAAAGAGGAGTGGAAGCTGCGCAGAGCTCCCTTCTGCCCGGCTCTGATCTGGAGCCATGAAAGGAAGGGAATTTGGGGAGACACAGCCACAGCCTGGCCAAGGTGACACCGTACAGAACCCCCCCAGGGGTCAAGGTTTGAACTGCCTGCCGGAGGGTCTGCTGTCGCTGTTTGGTGCCGCTAGTTTTGAGGTGAGGATTCTGTTCCAGTCCCCAAACATTCCCATACCCCAGGACTGGGCAGGTGCACTTGGTTCATGAAAGGAAAGATCTTCACGGGCAGCCTCTTGCAGCCTCACCTGCAGGTCGACAGTGTCATTTTAACCCACTTATCACTTGAGAAGGATGATTTCAGGCTGGGAGACTCAGAGAGAGAGAGACAGAGAGAGAGAAAAACAGCTAAGGGCCTGTGGCAGGCTGTATTTTCCCAAATGGCCACTGCTATGGACTGAGTAGTGTCCCCTCTACCCCAGAATTCATATGCTGAAGCCCTAATCTGCAGTGTGACTGTCTTCTCAGAGACAGGACCTATAAGGAGGTAATTAAGGTGAAGTGAGATCATAGGGGTGGGACCCTAACCCATTAAGACTAGCATCCACATAAAAAGAGGAAGAATGGGGCGCCTGGGTGGCTTAGTCGGTGAAGCGTCCGACTTTCGCTTAAGTCGTGATCTCGCGGTTCGTGGGTTCGAGTCCCGCGTCGGGCTCTGTGCTGACTGCCAGCTCAGAGCCTGGAGCCTGTTTCAGAGTCTGTGTCTCCCTCTCTCTCTGACCCTCCCCTGCTCACGCTGTCTCTCTCTCTCTCTCTCTCTCTCTCTCTAGAAATAAATAAAACATTAAAAAAAAATTTTTTTTTAAAGAGGAAGTCACTCCTGAGACTTGTGCACAGAGAAAAGGCCGTGAGCGGACACAGGGAGAACAGGTGTGCAGGCCAAGGAGAGAGACCTCAGGAGAAGCCAAACCTGCCGACACCTTGATCTTAGACTTTTAGCCTCCAGAACTGTGCAAAAACAAATTTCCATGGTTTAAGCCCCCTGGCCTGTGGGATTTTGCGATGGCGGCCCCAGCAGATGAACAGAGCCACCCGGTCTGTCCCCTCCCACAGGCTCTTCCTCAAGGTGACGCTGACTTTCCAACAATGATGACGCTTCCAGTGATGGAGTCTCTGTTCGCCTTCCCTTGAACCTGATCAGGCTTTTGTGACTGCCTCAACCAAGAGAAGACAGCAGAAGTGAAGCCATGGGGGTTCTGGGGTCAAGTCATGAAAATGCCAGGGTTCTTGGGTGGCTCAATCCGTTGAGCATCCCACTTCCGGCTCTGGTCATGATCTCAAAGTCTGTGAGTTCAAGCCCCGCGTCGGGCTCTGTGTTGACAGCTCAGAGCCAGGGCCTGCTTCAGATTCCGTCTCTCTCTCTCTCTCTCTCTCTCTCTCTCTCTCTCTCCTTCCCCACTCGCACTCTCTCTCAAAATAAATAAACTTTTAAAAATGCTATGCACGTGCACCTGTTCCCTCGGGACATGCACCCTTGGAACCCAGCCACCATACTTCAAGGAAGCCAAGAAACCACATGGAGAGGCCACAGTGGACAACCCCAGGGGAGGTTCCCGGCAAACAGGCGGCACCAGCACTAGATCTGTGAGTGAACGAGCCTTCGATGCCTCCAGTCCCCAGTAGTCGAGCCACCCCAGAGATGCTGTGTGGAGTAGAGATGAGCTCTCCCCACTGGCCTCGCCCAGACTTCAGATGTGTAAGCAACATACATGATTGATGTTTCGAGCCACTAATTTGGAGGTGTTTCGTTATGCAGATAACCTGAACTAAGGTCTTCAGAGCAAATGCGTTGCAGACACCACGGCCAAGTCGGTATATAGGCTTTACCTGCTCGGGGGGCCACTGCAGTGATGCCAGAAAATCAAACCAATACAAACCTCTGGCATCAATGTGACAAAACAGGCTACCAGCCAAGCGTTTCTGCAAAGATCACACCCACTTTTATGACTCCTATTCATTTTCAGATGGCTCTGAAAGTCTTCCCAAGGAGATCTGTTTTTTATTATTGTTATCAAGGTTGATCGAGCTCCGCACAGAGTTTAAAGAGGACGGAGGCACAGAAAGAAGATGGTGGAATCACGAGGTCAAGCTGGAGGCGGGAATAATTAAAGGTTAAACTCCAGGTTCACGTTTGGTATTTATAGAATGTTCTGTGCTTGGTGTGAGGGTTTTAAAAGCAGACTGATCAGGGAAGCTCCTTTCAGCTCTTACAGGAGGGAAAGGATTTTAACATAAGGAATCCAGCCTGTCTAGTTCAAAGTTTTAAAAGGCAGCGTAATTAAGCTGCTTTGTTGCTTTGGTTGATGCTGTAAAGGTGAACAGGGCTGGGAGAGGAGGCTGCGTGAACAAAACAAAGCCAAACAAAACACTTTCTTTCCCTACCGGCCACCCCAGGCTGTCAGCAGCGGGTCCCTGGGTCATCAAAAGCTGTTTTCTCCTCTGTGGCTACTGGCCACCCCTCCCAGCCCCCCAGACCCAGAAGGAGCATGAGTGTAACTTATGACATTTGACAGGGGCCAAGGCAAATACGGGAAGTGGCATTCCAGTACATTGTGAGGGTCACCAAAGGATGTGCACAACCGATGAAGGATGCAGGTGAAGGCAGAGGTAGCGAGGGCCAGGCAGGCTGCTGGCTGGACTCGCAGCTGCACACTGAGGCTGAAAGCAACCGCACGGAATCGCACCTCTGCTCTGTTGCTCGCCGGGCAGTGTTTAATGGGTGCAGAGTTTCTGTTTGGAAAGATGCAAAAGTTCTGGGGATGGACTGCGGTAATGATTGCCCAACCTTGTGAATGTGCCTAATGCCTCTGAACTGTACACCTAAAAATGGACAAAAAGATAAAGCCTATGTTATGTATACTATACAATGAAAAAATTAATTTTCTTTAAAGCTGGATCAGGCAGATGAGGGGCTGGGAGGAGTGGATAATAGGGACAATGAAAATATGTTGGAGGGGCACCCAGGTGGCTTAGTCGGTTAAGTGTCTGCCTCTTGATCTCAGCTCAGGTCTTCATCTCACGGTTGTGAGTTCAAGCCCCGTGTTGGGCTCCACACAGGGTGTGAAGCCTACTTTAAAAAGGAAAAAAAAAAACATGTGTTGGAATCGACAGAAGTGATGGCTGCACAAGACTGTGAATATGTGAAATGCCACTGAATTGTTCACTGTAAAATGTTTAATTGTTGGGCGCCTGGGTGGCTCAGTCTATTGAGCATCCGACTTTAGCTCAGGTCATGATCTCATGGTTCATGGGCTCAAGCTGGGCTTGCTGCTGTCGGCCTGCCAGTGCAGATCCCGCTTTAGATCCCCTGTGCCCCTGTCTCTGCTCCTCCCCCACTTGCGCACTCCCAAAAATAAATAAATATTTTAAATGAAATAAAATGGTTAATTGTATGTTGTGTGAATTTCACCTCAATTGTTTAAATAGCGGATTATGAGGACTTTGAAAGGGAACGTGGGTAAACGAGAACAGATTAGGATCATATTGGTGGATTCATTTTGATTTCTGAAAAAAAAATTTTAATTTTTTTAATGTTTATTTTTGAGAGAGAGAGAGAGAGACAGAGCACGAGTGGAGTAGGGGCAGAGAGAGAGGGAGACACAGAATCCAAAGCAGGCTCCAGGCTCCGAGCAGTCAGCACAGAGTCCAACGCAAGGCTCGAACTCATGAACCGTGAGATCATGATCGGAGCTGAAGTCGACGCTTAACCAACTGAGCCACCCCAAGCACACTGCTTTTCACTTTTATATATGTATTAATATACATTACATATCATGAACTAATACATTAATTTATTATTACTAATAAAGACTATAAGAGATGAGTAAGGTACGTCCTCACCAACCAATTAGAAATATCTATGTAACATCCAGTGTTTCCAGCATGATGCTGGGCCCAGAAAGTGTACTGGACATGGTCCTTCTCCTCACGAAGTTGACATTGTCGGGCTAAGCCGCGTGATGCCGACATCAGAGAAAAGAGAGGAGCTGACTCATGCAGGGGCTGCCTAAAGGGAGAGAGTGCACCTCAGCTGAACTTGGGGGTGTGGTGAGACTTTCAAAGGCCAAGGGGAAAGAGGAGACCCTCTAGTGTGAGAGAACAGGCAGGGAGGAGGCAGGAATGCCAGTGTCTTTGGTCAGGAGAAGGGAGTGGCGAGTAGAGAGGTGTGCGAGGCAGGGTGAAGGCGAGCTGGGAACACCTCCCTGGAGGCACAAACACTGCTTAATTTCAGAAGGTTACTCTGCCAAAATAGCGATAGGCCCTGGATCCCCTTTCCCTTTTACCCAGGGGGATCCAGAGGGGCCCACACACAGCCAGAGCCTCAGCTCTGACCCAGATTACGGAGACAAGGCAGGGAGCAATTCTGGAAACTCTACTTTCTCATTGATGGTTGATGGTTGTTCGTCCCCGGAAGGAACACTTTTAGAAAATAAGGGTACGGGGGCGCCTGGGTGGCTTAGTCGGTTAAGCGTCCAACTTTCGCTTAGGTCATAATCTCGCGGTTCGTGGGTTCCGGCCCCACGTGGGGCTCTGTGCTGCCTGCCAGCTCAGAGCCTGGAGCCTGTTTCAGTCTGTGACTCCCTCTCTCTCTGACCCTCCCCTGCTCACGCTGTCTCTCTCTCTCCTAGAAATAAATAAAACATTTAAGAAAAGAAAAGAAGGGTACGTCTGGTTAAAGATGGAGGATAGAATGCACACATTCATTCCTCTGCTTCATTCCCAAACCTCATGAAAATGGCAGTAAAGGGATTTTTAAAAGGCATTTGCCTGCGAGTATGAAGAGAACAGGAAAGGAAAAAGTAGGCAAGAGCTTTGGAGGCTGGAAAGCAGAGGGTTGTTTGGTGACTAATTTATAGCGGGGCTATAAGACTGAAAGTTGGGGCACCTAGGTGGCTCAGTCAGTTAAGCATCTGACTCTGGGTCAGGTCATGATCTCGCGGTTCATGAGTTTGAGCCCAGCTTCAGGTAAACACAAGGCCCGGGTTGGATGAATCTCTGGGCTTTCTCTCTCTCTCCCCCCCCCCCTCTGTCCTTACTACAGTGGATGACAATAGACCCACATAAATGTTTACCATCATGAACTTTCAGAGTGCTGAAGAAAAAGACCTTAAAAGCTTCTAAAGAGAAAATGTGTATTATACACAAGGATTGAGAGCCAATACGGCCCTGGACTTCTCCATAGCAACCCTGAAATTTGGGGAAAAAGAGGAAAAAAATTGCCTTTCAGAATTCTCAAGGGAAACAATCCAACTTAGAATTCTATATCCAGCCAAACTATCAGTTAAGTGTGAGCATAGAAAAATACTTCTCTGACATGCAAGGTCTCAAAACATTGCTGCCCATGCATCCTTTCTCAGAAAGCTGCAGGAGGAGATGAGTCACCAAATGTTGGGGGAAATTGAGAAAGAGGAAATGCGGCATCCCCGGCACTGGGGGTGCCATCAAAGATAGAGGAGGAGAGAATCTCCAAAATGAGAGGAGACACAAGGTTACCATTGAGCACTGATCACAGGGAGTGATCCCCCCTAGATGGGAGCTGCTCAGATGCTTCCTGCGAGGCCATGGCCAACAAGGTCTTAAGCTGTTTGGACACAGTGAGAAACCTAGTATTTTTGAGAGAGACAGAGACAGAGCACAGTGTGGGAGGGGCAGAGAGAGAGGGAGACCCAGAATCTGAAACAGGCTCCAGGCTGCCTGCAAAGAGCCCAATGTTGGGCTCAAAATCACAGACCACAAGATCATGACCTGAGCTGAAGTCGAATGCTTAACTGACTGAGCCACCCAGATACCCCGTGAGAAATCTAGTAAATTGGGAGACTATGGGCTTCAGCAACCTCCTTAAACTGAGGCAGCCGGAAGGTTGGTAAGACAGCTCAGTGACTACAGCCTGGCCTGAATTCCGATCTTCCATGCAAAGATGAAAAGGCCCAGATCCCGCCTCTGCCTTCCTCCACCAGCAGCCACATCCCCGTGCACATTTGGAAAGGCAAAAATATCTAGGCCAATTTTATCACACTAAAAAGGGAATAGAATCATCAAAGTTCAAACTCTCCATCATCAAATGATCTCAGAGTCTCCCTGGTGTGAAATTCCAAATGTCTGGATCCAAGCATGGGTAGAAGGGAAGCTGGTGATTGGCAATGGTCATTGTTTTATCGAACAAAAGCTTGCTAGGGTATAATTAGATGACACAGATTCCTTTTTCGTTTTTTATGGGGAAGCACTTTGCTGTTACATCGGAGTACGGCATGATATGTTTTATGGCCGGGGACTAAATTTTAACTCGGATAGTATCTCTTTCAGTGGTTCATTTAAAGTCAAAAGGACACCAGAATGGAAAGCAAGTGGTTCAGCTGTTCTGTCCCGGCCCCACCCCAGAGCTACAGTGCAGGTAAGTGTCTGTCACCTTCCACGTTTCCCTTCAGTGGGACTGGCTGTCGTTAGTGACCTGACTGAGATCTCACAGTTCCATTCCACAGTTTTCCACAGGTATAAAATGTAGGACTAATCGGGATGGAAAAGTATCTCAACAGGTTGAGATAAATAACAAGTCTTGTCTAGGCGCTCCCCCCCCCAAAATAAAAACTCCTGCACCTTCCAAAAATATCCATCCCATGACTCCATGATAGAATCAAGAGTCTTTCAAAGGAGGACAAATCCCTGTGGCCAGGGCTGTGGCCTCACCCTGGTGCCTGTCACTCATTTGCATGCTCACCAGCCATGATGAACTACTGTCCCTCCCACACCCACCGCGGGCTCCTCTGGGACTCTGGCGGACCCCTCCAGTGTCCCTACCCCACCCCCAAACACATGTCCCCCAGCCACGTGAGGGGTCGCTTCCAGACAGAGCCCCCAAACCCTTGTGCCCTCCTACCCTCTATCCACCTACATCGGCAGCCTTGTCTGAGTCCTAGGATAGGACTGTGCCGAGGGAGGGTGGAGAGTGTGGGGAATTCATCTCTGAATCTGCGGGCTGCCTGGGTGGCTCAGTCAGTTAAACATTCGATTTCGGCTCAGGTCATGATCTCACAGTTCCTGAGTTCAAGCCCCGCGTCTGGCTCTGTACCAACAGCTCAGACCCAGGAGCCTGCTTCAGATTCTGTGTCTCCCTCTCTCTCCGTCCCTCTCATGCGCATGCTCTGTCTCTGTCTCTCTCTCTGTCTCTCTCTCTCTCTCTAAAAAATAAAATAAACAAAAAAAAGGAAAAAGAAAAGAATCTGAGCACCTAGCAGAATCTTGCATGAAGCAGTGCTTAATAAATACCTGTAGAATGAACAAATAAATGAATGAGTGAACAAAATTAATGCATGGATAAATACCACTTAGGAGGAGGGGTATCTGGGGGGCTCAGTCAGTTAAGCAGCTAGCTGACTCTTTTTAATTTTTTTAATGTTTTTTTTTTTTTAATTTATTTCTGACAGCATGAGCAGGGGGTCAGAGGAGACACAGAATCTGCAACAGGCTCCAGGCTCTGAGCTAGCTGTCAGCACAGAGCCCTACAAGGCTCAAACCACAAACGTGAGATCATGACCTGGAGCCGAAGTCGGATGCTTAACTGACTGAGCCACCCAGAGCCCCAGTCAGTGGCTGACTCTTGATTTCGTCTCCAGTCTTGATCTCGCAGTTCGTGGGATCAAGCCCGTGTTGGCCTCTGCGTGTGAGCCTGCTTGGGATTCTTTCTCTCTCTCTCCCTCTCTCTGCCTCTCCCCTTGCTCATGCTCTGTCTCAGAATAAAGAAAATAAACTTAAAAAAAAAAAAACATATGCCTAGGGGCTTTGGTAAAGGCCACATGAATTTATTGTGTCATGTGACTGTCAAAAATGCTAATACCAAAGGCTGTGGTGCAATGACAACTTAAGTTTCTCCCTTATTTTTTAGGATTAAGTTTCTCCCTTATTTTTTAGGGGCTTTGGTAAATGCCACATGAATTTATTGTGTCATGTGACTGTCAAAAATGCTAATACCAAAGGCTGTGGTGCAATGACAACTTAAGTTTCTCCCTTATTTTTTAGGATTAAAAAATATACATAAAGTCATAAGGTAAATATTAATGGAGATTCATTTCTTTTCAAATTTTTTTAGTGTTCATTTATTTTTGAGAGAGAGAGGGAGACAGAGCGCGAGCAGGGGAGGCAGAGGCAGAGGCAGAGGCAGAGGCAGAGGCAGAGAGACACAGAATCTGAAGCAGGCTCCAGGCCCCGGGCTGTCAACACAGAGCCCGACGCGGGGCTCGAGCTCACGAACTGCGGGATCATGACGTGAGCCAAAGTCAGACGCTCAACCAATGGAACCACCCAGGCGCCCCGAGATTCATTTCTTTTCATTTGTAGATTCAAATCAATGTGACTAGTCTCTGTGTTTACCGTGCAGCCGCCCATTTGCGAATGCCCTTATTCAGCCAGGACAACGGTAAATGTTGGTCACCCGTGGCACCTGTGTGACCAGGAGAACAGGGGGCCAGGCCGACTTCCTCCCCCACTGGCAGCATATTGTGATGCATTCCAGTTTACAGGTGCCTGGCAATGTGGATTTACTGATCATATGACCTAGTTTTAACCTAACTCCCAAATGAGCCATAGGGCTTAAAAAGATTTCTGCAAAGAAACCATGTGTTAAAAAGAATACTAATAATACAAGAACTCCCGAACAAGATGGAGGCAGAGCAGATGTTTCTTCTAGTCTGAGCTCTTTGTCAGCCACATCATGAGGCAAAACAACAACTATAATCTAATCAGATCTGAGATGAAGTCGGCCCTCAAATTGAAAATATCAAGAGACAATTTGAAATACGAGTTTCCAATCACTGCCATTTTAATGACAAGCCTGGTCTTGAGTGTACACCATATATTGGGACTCTCTGATGAATGGCAGAAGCCTCCAGAATAGAGGCCCTTAAAGGTAAATAAATGCAGCGGGTTGCAAAGGAAGCCAATGGCATTTAAATCATCACCAAATTATTAAAACGAATTTGTGATACAGATATTCATGTGCTTTCTTTCGTAACAGGTTCCTGTGGCAGATCTAATAACTATCATCATTTCGTAGTGCTGATGAGCATAAGTGATATTTCAAGATATCTGCGACAATGGGAATGTGATTTCCATTGGTGATGGTCGCAGGTACCGCTAACGCTACTGAGGCTTGTTGCTTAGGTTCGCAATCGAAGGAAATGCTGAATTTCAGCGAGAAGCTGGTGAAAACGGAGATGTTGTTTCTTCCCGCATCCAATTCACAGAGCCTGTGAATTTCATCCTTGAACCTCCGGTTAAAAGCCCTGGCCTAGAACCAAGTAAAGGCTCTTGGTCCTGCCTCTCACAACCTCACTACCAGGTGTTGTGCTGAATATCATTTAAAAACAAATATCATAGGGGCGCCTGGGTGGCTTAGTCGGTTAAGCGTCCGACTTTCGCTTAGGTCATGATCTCGCGGTTTGTGGGTTCGAGCCCCGCGTCGGGCTCTGTGCTGACTGCCAGCTCGGAGCCTGGAGCCTGTTTCAGTCTGTGACTCCCTCTTTCTCTGACCCTCCCCTGCTCACGCTGTCTCTCTCTCTCTCCTAAAAATAAAAAAAATAAAAAAACATTAAAAAAAATATATATCATAGCCAGCCTCCAACTGAATCAGAAATGGCGCATGAAAACCCCCTCGTGTGTGGTCCCTGGGCTTGTCAGGCTCACAGACCCCATTCAGGCAATGGCAGAGGTGCTAGTATATTGTCTGAATGGGGTCTATGAACCTGAGCAGCCGAAGGACCACACACGAGGGTATTTTCGCTTCTTTTATGCCCGAAAACTTATTTCCCACAGATTTAAATGCTAATGCGTGAACCCTCCGATATAGATTTAGATATGGATTTAGATCTTTGATGCGCTCGCTGATGTGATCCTTGATGTAGTTGTCTTTGCAGCTTCTGATTCGGGTTTTTCAAATGCTAACTAACCATCCCTGAGGTGTGCATTCTTCACTAGTGTGTTTCAAATGTAAGCCCATCTCTTCCAGGTAGAGATTAAAACAGCAAAGATGCGCAGAGCCACACCGAAGCACTTTGTGATGAACTGGGTTGTGTCTGACCTCAAATTCATCAGTTGAAATCATAAACCCGCAATGTGGCTGTGCTTGGAGACGGGGCCTGTAGGGAGATAATGAAGGTCAAATGAGGTCGTAAGGCTGCGCCCTAATCCTCATAGGACAGGTGTCCTTATGAGAGGAGGAAGAGACATCAGAGGACTCTGTCTGCATGCACAGGGGGAAGACTTCGTGAGGACACAGCAAAAAAGTGGCCATCTAAGGGGCGCCTGAGTGGCTTAGTCGGTTAAGCGTCCGACTTTCGCTTGGGTCATGATCTCAAGAAGTTTGTGGGTTCGAGCCCCGCATCGGCCTCTGTGCTGATCACTGCCAACCTGGGCCTGGAGCCTGTTTCCCAGTCTGTGACTCCCTCTCCCTCTGACCCTCCCCTGTTCACGCTTGCCCTCTCTCTCTCCTAGAAAAAAAAAAAAAAAAACATTAAAAAAAAAAAGAAAAAAGTAAAACACAATTCTTAAGGTTTCCAAGTGGCTTAGTCGGCTGTCCGACTTTCTGGGTCATGATCTCAGCCTGTGGGCCCAGCCCAGCCAAGCTTGTGGGTGCTGACTGCCAGCTCGAGCCTGTAGCCTATTTCAGAGCCTGTCACCCCTCTCTCTCTGACCCTCCCCTGCTCATGCTGTCTTTCTTCCAGAAATAAATAAAAAATATTTAAAAAAAAAAAAAAAAAAGAAAGTGGCCATCCACAATTTGCCAGCAGCTTGATCTTGGGATTCCAGCCTCCAGAACTGGGAGAAAACAAATTTCTGTTGTTTAAGCCACCCAATCTGTCATATATTTTTTTAAATGTTTTATTTATTTCTAGGAGAGGGAGAGAGAGACAGTGTGAGCAGGGGAGGGTTAGAGACAGAGGGAGTCACAGACTGAAACAGGCTCCAGGCTCTGAGCTGGCAGTCAGCACAGAGCCTGATGTGGGGCTCGAACCCACGAACCGTGAGGTCATGACCTAAGCGAAAGTCGGACGCTTCACCAACTAAGCCACCCAGGCGCCCCCAATCTGTCATATTTTGTTACAGCAGCCCGAGCTGGCTCGGATTCTCGCCCCCGACGGACGGGCTTCTGACTATTTCAAACAAGGGCAGAAGTGACACTCTTTGACTTCCAAAGCCAGATAAGAAAAAGCCATGCAGATCCTGTCTCGCTTGAGGGGGCAGAGGGAGAGGGGGAACACTTGCTCTTAGAGTCTGAGCCATCAAGTAAGAGGTCTTGCATTATGGGTTAAATTATGTCCTCCCCAAAAGCTATGTTGAAATCCTACCCCTCACAACCTCAGAAGGTGACCTTTTTAGGAAGTAGGGTCCTTGAAACCTATGGTTACTAAGTGAAGATGAGGTCATACTAGCGTAAGGGGGGGCCCTAATCGAATCTGACTGGTGTCCTTATAAGAAGAGGGAAATTTTGGACACAGACCCACAGAAGGAAAGGAAAGTTCATGTGAAGACCCAGGAAGAATGCCACGCAGACACAAGAGCAGGGGTTGGAAGGATGCATCTAGAAGCCAAGGAATGCCCGGGGCCACCAGAAGCTGGAAGAGATAAGGAAGCACCCACCCCTAGAGGCTTCAGAGGGAGCCTGGCCTGGCCGACACCTTAATCTTGGCCTTCTGGCCTCCAGAAATGAGTACATCCCTTCAGCCTGAGGCTGCCATCTCGGTGCTCCGTCAACAGTCACAGCTGAACCTGACCTTCAGCTACGCAGGCCCAGACATCACAGAGCCGAGACAAGCTGTCCCCTGCATGCCCTTGCCAGATTCCTGGCTAGCAGAATCTGGGCGCTGTTATTCTGCTTACTTTCTGCCCCTAAGTTTTAGGGTAGTTTGCTCTGCAGTGATAGGTGGGTGGAAGAGAAGCTGTCATCAGAGGGACGGAAAGGGCATGGAAGGAATGGAGGACACACACCACAGATAAGAGGAAGCTGACCAAGAGCCTGGATGCAGGAGCGTTTCACAGAGAAGAGCCACCATACTGGTTTGGGATGCCTCCCTCCGTGCTTTGATGGGACCAGGCTTCTCTCTTGCTTAAGCCACTGGGGTTTTTTTTCAGAGTTTGCAGTCACTCTCAGTTGAGACTAATACCTACTGATCCAAGGTGGGAGTAGGAACTCTGAATCCCCCAATAATCATTCTGGAAATACAGTTGCTGAAGCAAAGTCTATACACCCCTGCATCTCTTACAGTTGCATGGACCATGAGACTGCGTTCTGGCCAATGGGATATAAGCGGAAACTTCAGAGGCAATTTCCAGGAAGTGTCTTTAAAGAGAGATTGTGTGCACCTTTTCATCCCTTCCTTCTTCCTGCAGGCTGGAAGGCAAATATAATGACCGGAGCTTCTGCAGCCCTCTTGGGCCATTAGACAAAACCTGTGCTGAGAATGTCAGAGCCACAAGACTGAGGGAGCTTGAGTCTCTGATGGCTTTGTACCAGCTCTTGTTTGCCTATTTTGGACGTCTTTTGTATGTGAGAGAAGTAAGGGCGCCTGGGTGGCTCAGTCACTTGAACATCCGACCTAGGCTCAGGTCTTGAGCCCCGCTTCGGGCTCTATGCTGACAGCTCAGAGCCTGGAACCTGCTTTGGTTTCTGTGTCTCCCTCTCTCTCTGCCTCTCCCCCACTCATACTCTGTCTGTCTGTCTCTCTCTCTCAAAATTAAACATTTTTTTAAAAATTTAAAAAGAATTATATGCGAGAGAAGTAAACTTCTCCCTTTCCTAAGAGATCATTATTTAACATTTCCAATCCCTCATATCCAAGCCTAATTCTAACTGATACAAACTCCAGCCTAGGGCTCTTTCCTCCTGGATTATGAATTAGTTCTCAACTACTTTCAGGTTTTCATTTTTAGACAGCGTCTTAAAATCTCGTGTAATATTTAATATTTTTTTAAAAGTAGGCCTAAATGTAATGGTACTAGGGACTTATTCAAGGGGACTAGATGGTCCCTTTGTGACCTCCTCCTGTCAGACTGGTGGCTGTGAGGCCTGTGGCTGGACTCTGGGGGAACTCAGCACCCCCCCCCATTAGTTATCTGATGCTGCATAACAAGTCATCCGAAAATGTAGTGGCTGAGAAACAATAACAACATATTACAGCTCTTGATTTCTGTGGGTTGGGAATTCAGATAAGACACAGTCGGGACAGCTCATCTCTGCTCCGTGATGTCTGGGGCTTCAGGCTTGAACTCTGGAACCTGGAAGATACACTTATGTGGTAGGGGACTCACATGGCTGGTGTTGTGGTGCCAGCAGATTGATTTCTCTCTATGTGGAACTCTCCATCGGGTTGCTTGGAAGTCCTTACAAATGGCAGCTGGCATCCCCCAGAGCCAGCCACACAAGGCTGCGATACCCGGCGTAGCGAGCATAGACAACAACACAGTAATGTGCACTTCAAAGTTGCTAAGAGACTAGATTTTAATTGTTCCCACCACAAAAGAGACATAATTATGTTATGGGACATGAGAGAAGTGTTCTCAACTGGGCTGCCTGGGTGGCTCAGTCAGTTAAGCGTCCAAGCCTTGATTTCAGCTCAGGTCATGATCTCACAGTTCGTGAGATCAAGCCCCCACGTGGGGCTCTGCGTTGACAGCATGGAACCTGCTTGGGATTCTCTCTCTCCCCCTCTGTCCCTCCTGACATTCACTCACTTGCTCGCTCTCTCTTTCTCTCTCTCTCAAAATAAATAAACTTTAAAAAAAATTTTTTAAAGAGGTGTTAACAATCATATTGCAATATATAAATGTATCAAATCAACGTGGTGTATGTATGCCTTAAACTTACACAATGTTATAGGTCACTCATATCTCGATAAAATTGAATTTAGAAAAAAGACAGCTACCCTGACTTGTGTAAGTGACCTCACAAGCCACATTCTGGCACATCTGCAGGAGTCTTTTGGTCACAACTGATATGGAGCAGCTTCACTTTGTTTCAGAGGAGGAAGTGGACAACGATGCATAATAATAACAAGGACGGTATTGGGGCTCCTGGGTGGTTTAGTCGGTTAAGCGTCTGACTCTCGCTTAGGTCATGATCTCGCGGTTCGTGGGTTCGAGCCCCGCGTCGGGCTCTGTGCTGACTGCCAGCTCAGACCCTGGAGCCCATTTCAGAGTCTGTGTCTCCCTCTCTCTCTGACCTTCCCCTGCTCACGTTGTCTCTCTCTCTCTCTCCTAGAAATAAATTTTAAAAAATTAAAAATAAATAAAAATAAATAAATAAAAACAAAAGGGTCAGGCCGTATCTCCCCTCTCATATTCAGTCACTCCAGATCTGGCCTCCTCATCATTACCATAACGATCATCATCTTTGTCATTGTTATCAATTACGAAACATGTAACTCTGACCAGGCACCGCGTTAGGTGTCCCACAAACATCGTCTCCTTCAATCTTGTCAACACTTGTCAACACCCTTAAAATGGAAGGTATGATTTAGCCTCATTTGACAAATGTAGAAAGCGAGATTCAAAAGGTTAAGCAACTTCTTAGCTAGCCGGTAATGGAACTACATTTCAAATACAGGGGCCTCTTGGTCTCTGATCTCTGTCGCACTGCTTGCCTGTCTGTGTCGCTCAGGATTCTCCTAAGAAACGGGGACAGTAGTGTGGGGGCAGGGAGGGGTGGGTGGATGCGTGCACAGAGGTTTTATTATAAGGAATTGGCTCAGACTTCAGAGAGGCTAACAGGTCCCAAGATCTGCAGCCGGCAGGAGAGTCAAGAGCGAAGGTTCCAGTCTGAGTCCAAAGGCCTGAGATCCAGGACAGCCAACAGTAAATAGTTCCAGTCTTGGATGCCTTCAGGCTCAAAGCCCTGAAGCTCAAAGTCATTGTTTCAGTCCAAGTTGGAAGGCGGACCTCATGAATCGCCCATAGGCCAGCTCAAGGCAGTCAAGCAGGGAAATGGCCCCGTGACTCCCCCAAGGGGCAGCCTTTTTGTGCCACTCACGCCTTCAACTGATTGGACGAGGCCCACCCACATTAGGGCGGTCAATTGGTTTTCCTCAGTCTTACCATTCAATTGTGAGTCATCCAAAACATTCTCACAGATACGCCCAGAAGAATGTTTGCCCAAATATCTGGGCGCACGTGATCCAGTCAGGTTGACACCTAAAATTAACCATCACAGTGTCCTCTGTGAGCTCAACCTGTGTATCCTTGGACTATTTTTAGCTCATACTACCAGTTTTGCTCTTGGTGGGCATAAATTTTGTGCTTTGAGGAGTCATGCCCTCAACTACACATAGTTTATGTATTTTCATCTTTTTATTGATGTTGATAATATCTCCTCTTAAACTAGGAGAAAATAAGTAGAAGACAAGACAAAAGGAGTGTCCTAGCTCTAAATACTTTTTCTTAATAGATTTAGGGAGAAAAATCAATGAAAAATACCTTAATAGGAAAAAATGAGAAAAAGTTTAATAGTCTAGGGCAGTGGTTCTTAAACTATAAAGTGCATCAGAATCACCCATGTGCTTGTCAAAACACAGATCGCTGGTTCCCTCTCTCCAAGTTTTTGGTTCAGTAGATGTGGGATAGGGCCTGAGAATTTGCATCTGTAACAAGTTCCCGGGTGATTCCAGTTTGCCGGTTCAAGACCACATTTCATGTAGGAAAATGTTAGGGGGAAAGCCTGGCCATCGTGTGCCCAGAACTGGTAAGGCACTTAGGAACCCATGTTTCTTCCATCTTGGCACTTGAACATTCTATGCCACCTCATAGTCCAAGATGGCCACCTGAGATCCGGCCATCAGGACTAGATTCCAGGCCAGTCTTAGAAGGAACCCGGAAAGTCCACTTCTTTTCAGGACATGTCCTACTTCCCAGAAGTTGCATGCAGGACTTCTGCTTACAGGCAGTGGACCAGACCTTGATCACCTAGCACCCCTCACTGCAACCAAGCTGGGAAACAGAGGTGCATTTTTTCTCCAGGAGACTATGTGCCCCAGCGAGCATTGCATTACTTATAAATAGTGGGGGAAAGAGCGATTTAGGGTCAACTGATGGCCTATGCCATGGACATCTTCTAGCTTGTTTGGAACATGAAACAATCCATTCCCTACAACAGTGTGTAACCTGAGCCTGTCTTTCCTTCCAAGCCAGAAACACAGTCCATGCGGCTTTAAGAAATAGGACTTAGAACCTTGCAAAACCCGGTGACTAAGTAGTTACCGGTCTGGCCTAAGGCACGTGTTCTCCTTGCTAGCTGCTGGACGACTAACCATGAAACCCAAAGCTCGATATGGACTTTTTCACGCTCCCCCTCACTGGGTTCGTTAATTGGTCACCTTGTTAACTGGCAGAGGTCCGTTTCCTCTGGATCCCTTGTCTCCTGAAGTCTAGTAAGGACCAGACATCAGCACATCTAGGGGGAAATGTCCTCTGGAGGAAAGACCGGGAACACCAGCAATACACGTAAGTCCACTCACTCCGTTCCAGAGAGAACACCAAATAAATAAGCTTTTAACAAACCCCATAACTGTGCCAGAGGCGCTCTCCCTCCCCGGTTCCGGGCTCCAAGGTGAAAGACTGGTCTCAACCTTCCCCGCTGCTAAGAGGAAAGGAGGCGTGGGAAACAGAACACTGCCCGAACAGACACTCCCTTCAATGCGTGACTCAGTGGTTTAATTTTTAAGTGGGGCCCTGCTTGGGAGAACCGAGCAAAAAAAAGAAATTGCTGTTCCCCGATGAACGCTTCTAGCCACTGGGTGCCACTATTGTTTTGTTCGGTTAACTGTAAAACTGCTTTACCGTGGGGGTGGGAGGTGGGGGGATTCTCAATGCAGACTACTTTGGTAAAGCAGGAAAGGAAAGCTGGGCCAAAAGGGAGAAAAAAGTCTGTGCGTTTATATATTCCCTTAGATGTAGGTTGGTTATCTCTTTTCTCCCGACTTCCTGTCGCCAGACAACATCATACCTTTATTCCTCTGTAGTAGCTCCTCCTTGATCATTCTCTCCTGATAAATTTCACAGTAAGAGTTTAAGAGCCGCTTCAAAAATTATGTTTCCTAGGGGCGCCCGGGTGGCCCAGTCGGTTAAGTGTCCAGCTCTTGATCTCAGCTCAGGTCTTGATCTCAGGGTTCTGGAGATCAAGCCCCTTATCATACTCTGCGCTGACAGCGAGGAGCCTGCTTGAGATTCTCTCTCTCTCCCTCTCTCTCTCTCTCTCTGCCCCTCCCCTTCTTGCACATGTGAATACTCTCTCTCTCTGAAAATAAACTTTAGGGGCGCCTGGGTGGCTCAGTCGGTTAAGCGTCCGACTTCGGCTCAGGTCATGATCTCACAGTCATGGGTTTGAGCCCCGCATCGGGCTCTGTGCTGACAGCTCAGAGCCTGGAGCCTGCTTTAGATTCTGTGTCTCCCTCTCTGACCCTCCCTGCTCACGCTGTCTCTCTCTCTCTCTCTCAGAAATAAATAAAACATTAAAAAAATGAAAACAAACTTAAAAAATATATATAGAATTATGTTTCCTAAAGTTCCTTACAGAAAGAAAGAAAGAAAGAAAGAAAGAAAGAAAGAAAGAAAGAAAGAAAGAAAGAAAGAAAGAAAGAAAGAAAGATGTGGGAATTCTATTGCTCTATGATTTCATAATTACTGATGTATATCATCATCAGTAACAAATGTTTATAAAATGCCTACTATGTGACCGGGGCTGGGGAATAGAGAAATCAACAGGGTTCCTGCCAGCAAGGTTTTATACTCTCTCTTAAGAAAATAATAAAAATCAAAAAATAAAATAAAATAAAACACCTTGGGGCACTTGGGTGGCTCAGTCAGTTAAGCATCTGACTCTTGATCTCAGTTCAGGTCTTGATCTCAGGGTGGTGAGTCAAGCCCCACGTTGGCAAACAGCCCACTTCAAAAATGAAATAAAATAAAATAAAATAATTAAAATAAAATACATCTTATCTCCCACAGGAAACATATTTTTTTATTTTTTTTTATGTTAAGGAGGCTCCCCATACCACGTGGGGCTTAAACCCACAACTCCAATATCAAGAGGAGCATATTCTACCCACTGAACCAGCCAAGTGTCCCCATACTCTCTCTTAATGGAAATATGACATATGGTTGAGAATAAAGACATAGGTGGGTAGATAGGTAGGTGGGTAACTGTGGCCAAGACTATGGACTGCTTACCCAAGGGTCTTTTCTGTCCTTCTGTGCCCCCAACTTCCCTCCGTCTTCCTTGATGGCCAAGCCTAAATTACGTTCTAGTGGTCACCATTCACTGTGGTCAGAGAAGGTGATCCCTCCCCAGTCCTGGGGGCCGTGAATCATGCTTGGTCTAAGCCAACCAATGGTGGCTTCATATCTCCTCTTTCCCGAGATGGGCTGAGCACAGCCCTGTGACCCAGTCCCAGGCAAGGAGACTAGAAGTAAATCCACTAAACACTCGCAAAAAAGGAAGTATCCATTTTTCCTTAAATTTTTTAAATGTTTTTATTTATTTCTGAGAGAGAGAGAGAGAGAGACAGCATAATCAGGGGAGGGTCAGAGAGAGAAGGGGATACAGAATCTGAAACAGTCTCCAGGCTCTGGACTGTCAGCACAGAGCCCAACGTGGGGCTCGAACCCACAAACTGTGAGATCATGACCTGAGCCGAAGTCAGACACCCAACTGACTGAGCCACCCAGGCGCCCCCATTTTTTTAAGTTTATTGTTGAGAGAGAGAGAGAGAGTGAGAGCACAAGTGGAGAACGGGAAGAAAGGAGGAGACAGAGAACCCCAAGCAGGCTCCACACTATTAGCACAGGGGCCAATGCTGGGCTCGAACCCACGAACCACGAGATCATGACCTGAGCCGAAGTCAAGAGTCAGACATTTAACTGATGGAGCCCCCCCAGGCATCCCAGGAAGTGTCAGTTTCTTTAAGCCAAACATATCATGCCTGGAATTGCTTTAGTCATCTTTAGACCACGAGGACAGTCACCTCCAACAAGCCGAGGACAGCAGAGCAGAGAGATGGAAAGCCCCTCAGCTGCTAGACCAACCCGGGAACACGTTGGCTCCAAGGGTCCCTGTCTTGTGAGGTATAAACCCGTTTTTTAAGCCACTTTACATGGGGTCTTCGGTTCCTTGCAGCTGAAGGCACCCCATCTGATGGCCATATGTACTTACTGGCTGTTTTACATATGTTAGCTCAGCCATCGTTCACCTGCCTATGAGGAAGACGTTTTAAGCCCATTTTAGGGATGTAACAATGGAGTCTGGGAGGTTGATACCACATCCAAGGTCACACTGGTGGAGCCCTGTTTTTACTTTATTTTTAATTTTTTAAATGTTTATTTAATTTGAGAGAGAAAGAGGAAAGGCAAGCAAGGAAGGGGCAGAGACAGAGAATCCCAAGCAGGCTTCCTGCTGTCAGCTCAGAGCCCGACTCAGAGCTCAAACTCACGAACCGTGAGATCATGACCTGAGTCGGAATCAAGAGTCGGATGCTTCACCGACTGAACCACCCCTAACGGAGCTCCCTCTTAAACACAGTCTGTGCCCAATAAAGGTGCAATGGATGAATGAATGACCGAGCAAGGGGTGCTGCTAAGGGGCTGCCGGTCACCCACCGCCTTTCTTGGGGGCCTAGAAACACACACAACCTTTGTGTAGGACGTACCCTGTCCCGGTCTTCAGATCCAGCAAATTCATCCCAAACAACAGCTTTCTGGGTTTCATCCAAAAGCCTCCAATCAAAATCCAGATTGAAGACAATCCTTACGGACACAGGAAGTCCTTCGTAAGGTCTCACCTCAGACTTCTCTGCTGGAGTGCGGTTTGGTCCCTGACTCGACACAGTGCCTTTGGATTCAGCACCCCTCCCTCCCAGGCAGAGCAGCGACTATGAAAACAGATCTCACTAGAGGACAAAGGCTGCCAAGCTCCGGCTCCAGGTGGCCACCCGCACCAAAAATCCGGGACCCCCCCCCATTTTCAGGCGCCCTTCACGCTCCTCACCCACATGGAAAACCCACACAGCAAAGCGATGCCTAAGCTCCCTTCTCTTTTGTTCAGCGTCCATTACAGGACTGCGACGACGGTTCAGACACACTTCCCTCTGCCTCGCCACCCGGCTCCGGAGCTGGGACTTGAGGGCTGTCCTTCACCTGCCGCCACGCTGCAGCAGATCACCGCCAGCTTCCCAAGGGCGGTGTTCCAGGCAAGGAAAATTGCTCCCGAGATTGCTTAAGGCCGCTGGGGAAATGACAAGGAGAGATTAATCTTCTATCGCTAATCTCCCTACACGGCTGGATCAGAACTGTTGCCTGCAGGGGACCGCCACCTGGCTCCCGCGGGGGCCCCAGATCCTTCCACTGAGCCTCCGGGAAGGGGGCAAGGCAGAGGCCGAAAGGAGGCATGCTGTGTGATTCTCCTGCGCCCCGCCCCGTGTCTGCCTACATGACAGAATTCCCCCGCAGTCTGGTCCAAATCACTGCTGTTTGACACTGAGCACCCATCTACACCTACCCCTCCAGGCCCACAGGATCTGGATCTCCTCCAGCCTTTGCTGACAGCCGCCCCTCTGGCTCCAGGACCCACTCCCTTTTCACTGCAAGGCCTGGACTTCGGCTGGGCTCTCTGCCTGGAGCCCTTCGTTGTCCCAGGAGTGATGAGTTTCATGTCAGTTTCCTTGCTAGACCATGAAGACGGGCACCTCACCCGTCTGCTTTGCCACGGCGCCCCTGGCTCCCAGCAGGTGCCTGGTGTGTACTGAGTACTCACGAATAGGTGTGTGAAGAAAGAGCCCGTTCTCACCGCTGAGGACGTGCAGGCACCAGGGAGATGCAGAATGAGCACGCCGCTTTCATGGTTGTCATCATAGTGTACTTAATCTGCACCGGTGACCTCAAGGGGCGGGTACAATTATTCTCTCCATTTCACAGAGGAATAGACTGAGGCACAGAGACGTTAAGTACCTTGCTCGATGCAAGCGATTGATTCTAGAGCAACTGCTAGCGATCCCCATGCTACAGTGCCTCTCTGCTATTGCGTGGCTCCCCCGTGCCTTCCCGTCCACACTGCATCTTGTTTTAGGACAGAGCAGGTCATCTGTTTCCTGGGTATTTCCCCCAGCCCAGAGCAGCCTACACTCTCAGTAAGCACCAGTCAACAAGTGCACACCGTTCCCCCCAAAGAAGCCATAGCCTGGTGTTCGCGGGATTGCACTCTCTCAAAAACAAGCCAGACAGTGAGGAGGAAATGCAGATCACGGGGGAACCAGGGGACTGTCCAAGACACGTGAGGGTACTCTTCACTTTCCTTCAGAACTCGCTCTCTGCAAATCTGAAATCAAAAAGAAAGAAGTTGCAGGGCGTCTGGGCGGCTCAGTTGGTTGAGCATCAGACTGTTGGTTTCAGCTCAGGTCATGATCCCACGGCTCATGGGTTCGAGCCCCACATCTGGCTCTGCTCTGACAGCAAGAAGCCTGCTTAAGATTCTCTCTCTTACGATGCAAATAACCATGAACTCCACGAAGAGCATCCTGAACAAAGATAAGGGTTATTCCGTTCACCCAAGAGGAACTCTGGAATTGGATGCTTTTGGCGTGGGTTCAACACGTAAAGCATCAGGGACAGCATTTCTGTGATTCTCTTCGCCTCTCCTTCAGGCCTCAAAATGGCTGCTGAGGGTCCAAGAACACGTTCACGGTCAAGGCACAGAGGCGGGAGGAGGCGGGGCAGCACCAAAGATATCTGTTCCTTTTATGCAGAAGTGAAAGCTTTCCACGAAATCTTCCAGAGGGCTTTGGTGTAGGAGCCACCTGTAACTGGGAAGGACCCCAGGAAAGTAAGCATTCTGCCTCACCACCTTATGTATCAGGGGAGGGGGCTGGGAATGGGGTCAGCTGAGGTTTCCCCAAAAGCAGAGACTGAGATGAAGGTTTGGGTGCAAGTAACTTATTCAGAAGGTGATCCCGGGAAGTATGGTGAGGGAGGGGGGAAGTGAGACTGAGAGGGAAGCTGAATCAGGGGGTTGTTTATGAGCAAGTTACCACTTGGAGCAACTGAGGCTCGATCCCACCAGAAACCAACCCCATGAGAGGCTGTGCGCGATGTGCTTCAGGACACATTCCAAACGTCCAGCTTGGGGAGGCCAGGTCAAGGGTTACCCCATGGTGCTAACTCCGTGGCATTTTCACGTTGCATGCTTACAGCAAGATCTCTGATGCCAAAGAAAGCTCAAAGGCCAGGAAGAAAAGAGAGGAGAGCACTGTAGGCATTCCAGAAACAGCCTACGGCAGGCAGGCTGAGGGCACACAGAGATGGACATCGATAGTGCCTGCTGGGGGCGCCTGGCTAGCTCAGTCAGAAGAACATGTGACTTTTTTTTTTTAACTTTATTTATTTATTTTGAGAAAGTGAGCACAAATGAGGGAGGAGCAGAGAGAGACGGGGAGGGAGAGAATCCCAAGTAGGCTCCACACCACCAGTACAGAACCCAACGCGGGGCTCGAACCAATGAACTGTGATGATATGACCTGAGCCGAAGTCAGATGCTTAACCGACTGAGACACCCAGGTGCCCCAGAAGAGCATGTGACTCTTGATCTCAGGGTTGTGAGTTCGAGCCCCATGTTGGGTGTAGAGATAAATAAATAAGTAACATGAGGCATCTGGGTGGTTCAGTCAGTTAAGCCTCCAACTTCGGCTCAGGTCATGATCTCGAGGTTTGAGTTAGATCCTTTGTTGGGCTCTGTGCTGACAGCTCAGAGCCTGGAGCCTGCTTCGGATTCTGTCTCCCTCTCTCTCTGCCCTTCCCCCATTCTCACTCCGTGTCTCTCAAAAATAAATAAATATTTCTTTAAAAATTTTTTTAAATAAGATAAATAACTAAACTTAAAAAAACTAGTGCCTAGGGTGCCTGGGTGGCTCAGTCAGTTGAGCCTCCGACTTCGGCTCAGGTCATGACCTCGCGGTTCGGTTCGAGCCCCGCCTCGGGCTCTGTGCCAACAGCTAGCTCAGAGCCTGGAGCCTGTTTCGGATTCTGTGACTCCCTCTCTCTCTGACCCTCCCCTGCTCACCCTGTCTGTATCTCTCTCTTAAAAATAAAAAATAAAAATAAAAATAAAACTAGTGCCTGCTATGGCCAACATTCATTGCCAGAGTGACAAAGGGGAAGTCTCCCGCTGTCCCTCTTTAACTCAACCCCTCAGGGCCCCCTTCTATCAGCCTTCTCCCTACTGGCTCCTTCTCCACCCATATATCCACATATCCACGTGTCCACATATTCACGCTCTCCCCTACCCTGCCTATCCTCAGGCCCTCTGGCACTCCCAAAAGAATGTGATGAGCTAAGTTACACCAATTTTTTATTGATATATCAATAACAGTAACACATATATGGTTCCTTGGAGTTCACCATGAACTTGCACATGCATTATTTTGTTTAAAACTCACAACATTACTTTAGAGGGGGATCTAGGGCTCAGAGAAGTTAAGCAATGTGTCCAGGGATACTCAGTTAGTAAACTGCCCAAACCGATTACCTTCTGAATGCTAATACTCCAGGGCTCTTGGGTGGCTCCGTCGGTGAAGTGTCTCTTGACTTAGGCTCAGGTCATGATCTCACAGTTTGTGGGATCGAGCCCCTTGTTGAGCTCTGTGCTGACAGTGGAGCCTGCTTGGGATTCTCTCCCTCTCTCTCTCTGCCCCTCCCCCTCCCCTCAAAATATATAAATAAATAGCTTTACATGCTAATGCTCCAAATATCAACCTATATCCCTACCTCCCCACGATGCCTCCTGGTTTCTTGTCATCGGTAGGCACTCAATAAATGTTTATGTTGAATGGGCTTTTTCACCAAAAAAAGAAAAATTGCTAATTGTGGAAACTGTCAACGTCAAAGAGTCTGTTGGGAAATGGGTTCTAGAAGAAAATCCAAACTCCTTATCCTGGCCAACATAGCCCACAGGATCTGGTACTTGAGCAACTTCCCTCTCATCCCATCTCTGTCTTCCTGTGTACCCGTCCTCACCGCCACATGCCACACCCTTCATCAGTCATCCTCTTGTTCCCTGAACAGGCCAAGCTGTTTCCTGCCTGGGAGCCCTGTTTCTGCTGTTCCCTCTGCCTAAAATACCCTTCCCTTTTCTGTCATTATCAGCTCTGACTCACCCTGAAGCCCTCAGGTTAATTGTCGCCTCTTGTCAAGATATGAGTTCGCCCATTAGGTGCCTGGGTGGCTCAGTCGGTGAAGCGTCCAACTCTTGATTCCAGCTCAGGTCGTGATCTCACAGGTTCGTGGGATCAAGCCCCGAGTCGGGCTCCCCTCTGACAGCACAGAACCTGCTTGGGATTCTCTCTCTCTCCCTCGCTCTCTGCCCCTCCCCTGCTCTCTCTCACTCACAGAATAAATAAATACACTTAAAACAAAAGAAAAAAGGTAAGAGTGCTTTCCCCAAACCCATTATTCCCTTCTCCCTTGATAAGTAACTTGCAATTTTTGGCTGAGCAGATGGTTTGCCAGAATAAGGTCTCCATTTCCCAAGTAGATGTGACCATGTGACAGAGTTCTGGCCAATAGGGTGTAACATGAAGGGGTGCATACAATTTCCATTAAGGGTCCTTAACCCTTCCTTGTTGCTTCCTCTTCTCTGCAGGCTGGAATGGGTACCGGGGCCAGTTTGCAAGCCACACAGGAAAGCCTCACTCACATCCAACATGGCACCAGAGTCACAGAGGAGCTATAGGTCAAGGACGCCTGGAGGCCAGTAGCGTTGGAGCCTGGAAAATAGAGCTCTAAAGACCTCCCCTATCCCGGAGATGGGCACCCACGGCAGCTCTAAAAAGGTCAGCAGTAAATGCATTGAGAGGAGAGGGTACAGCACACTGTATTTCGAAAGTGGCCCCCGCGGTATTTATGATCTCATGTGCTCTTCCAGAACCACCTTGCCGTCCCCCATCAAGAGACAGTGAGTCTATTTCTCTCTCCTCTTGAAGTCTGGGCAGGACGTTGGGACCATCTTGACAAACGGAATGCGATAAAAGTGATGCTTTGTGATTTCTTAGGACTGGATCGTGAAGGGGAGATTGGCTTCTCTCTCTTTCTCTCTCTCTACTCCCCCATCTCTCCTTTCTTTGCCCTTCTTTTTCCCTCGTTTTTATTTATTTATTTTCTTCTTTTTTTTAATGTGTATTTGTTTTTGAGAGAGAGAGAGAGAGAGCATCAGCAGGCAAGGGGCAGAGAGAGAAGACAGAACTCGAAGGGGGCTCGAGGCTCCGCACCATCGGCACCAAGCCCCACGTGGGGCTCAAACCCATGAAGCCGTGAGATCATGACCTGAGCCGAAACCAGGAGCGGGAAGCTTAACCCGCTGAGCCAGCCAGGTGCCCCATCCCCCTCTTTCCCTCTTTCCCTCTCTCTCTCTTCCTCTCTCTGTCCCTCCCCCCCACTCCACCTCTCTCCCCCACCCAGCCCCTACCCTTGTTTTAAGTCTTGTGGCGGCTTGGTGTGCAGCTAGAGATAGACTCCCCAAAGGGCGGAAGTCAGGGGCCCCCTTCTCATGCCACGCCCCTGCTCAGCCCCTGGGGAGAAGGGAGAAGGAGGTGGGTGTGACAAGAGTCGAGTCCGCCCAGAAAGGGGACTACCTTTAAACTAGGACTTGAGGTGGCATGAACTTAAGGGCCAAGGCAATTTCAGTTTCAGGAAAATAAAGAGCATTAGTCTTTGCCTACCAGACTTTGTGACCAAGCACACATTCCTACCCGCTCTACAGCTGGGGGGGCTGGGACCTGTCCCGCCACAGCCCTGATCCTAGCCCGTGAGCAGGCACTCACATACACAAAGACTAAGCCTGCCCCGGCCTTTCCAGCAGGAATTCATGATCGAGGAGTATAAAGTCACCGTCCCTGGAATCCAGGAGGTCTCGGCCACACCCCGAGCCCCGTCCCAGGCCTTCTGGCAATGAGGGAGCAGGGGACGCATCGGTGCGCTGTGGAGAGCCCCGTCCTGCTCGGGTGTGGGGAGGGGGGCACACACCAAGGAGCTGCTCAGAGGGTCACATGCTGGCCTAGTCGCTTTGTGGACAATCCAGACAGAAGGCAGCGGCCGATGGGCCAGATGTGCCTCCAGGCATCCCCAGCCTTCCAATTCTGAGACAGATGTTTTATGACTCAAGAGTTTTGGGAAAGCAATCTTGCTTCAAATATTCCTCTTGCAATCGACATCTGAAGTTTTTTACAAAATAGGCGCTTGGTTTTTTTAACTTGAAAATACCTGAAACAGCTCTCGGTCCCCAAACATGTCTTGGGAACTCTTTGGCTCAGTCCACGTACAGACTGAGCAGGACTATTTTTTTTTTTCCCCGCCTCAAACAAATTAGGTGCATAGTCTCAGGAATAACACATGGTTGCCATTAACGCTCGTGATGCTTGGGGTTTGGTGTAAACCCACATTTTATCCATTGAACTATTTCTTTTTTCCAAAATAGTGAAAAGAACTGAAAAACACAAAAGCAATTACATGATTTAACTTTCCATCTCTGTCAAGCCGTGATTAAAAGTGGAAAATAATACTAGCGCTTAGGTTTCTTGCTGGGAAGGCAAAAGGAAATGTGTTAACAATGGTTGTTTTTTGAATGCCATCAACGACCTGCAAGGCGTGGAGAGTAAGGCTGTCTGGTGAGTGACAGGGGCTTGGTGACCACTCCAGTCCTAGAGAAATGTGAGATCTCCGCCATCGTGATGCTGGGGATTATTGTTTAATCTCTGATGCCTCACTCACTTCCGGCAGAATCCAAGAAGACTTGCTGTGAAACCCCTGGAATTTCTTAAGCCCGAGAGTGATAAAGATGTCTTTTGTTATGTTAACGAGATGACATTTGGAAGGCCCTGGATCACCTAAAGATGGGGGCTGGTCGGGAGAAACTAACCAAGTGATTACAGAGTTGCGACTTTCAGTCGCACCCCCCTGATCGCTGGGGAGGGGAGGGGGGCTGGAGGTTGACTCAGTCAGCAATGGCCAATGAGTCGATCAATCACGCCTGGGTACTGAAGCCTGCATAACCTCCCCCCCTGCCCCCGCCCCCAACAAAAGGCCATTTGGAGAGCTTCCGGGCTGCTGAGCAAGTGGAGATGAGGGGACAGTGGCACGCCTGGAGAGGGCGTGGAGGCTCCTTGTCCTTTCCCCAGCCCTCACCCCTCTGCATCTCTTTCATCGGGCTCTTCTCGAATTGTATACTTTTATAATAAACCAGCGATACAGTAAGTGAAATATTTCTCCAAGTTCTGTGAGCCACTCTGGCAAATTAGTCGAACCCAAGAAGGGGGGTCATTGGAACCTCCAGTCTACACCCCGTTAGTCAGAAGCACAGATGGACTTGGACTTGTCTGAAGTCGGGTGGGAGGAGGGGGCGGGGTAGCAGTCTTTTGGACTGAGCCCTTAACCCGTGGAATCTGATGTGAGGCAGTGTCAGAACCGAGTTGGATGATAGGACGCCCAGGTGGTGTGCCGACCATCGCTTGTTGTTGGCGTAAGAACCCCCGCACCCCCCACAAACTGGAATTGGGATCTGGACACTCTTACTCGTCAATAGTCTATATCGATGAGGGGGCAAGAACTGGGTCCCGATCGATCAGCCAACCAAGTATGATCTCCCTTGGATTCCCTGAACGTTTTGGAGTTTTGTTTTGTTTTCTAAGATTGGTTTAAAAGTAATCTCTAAATCCAACGTGGGGCTCCAACTCACAATCCCAAGATCAAGAGTCGCTTGCGTGCTCTGAACTGAGCCAGCAAGGCACCCTTCTCTGGAGATTTTTTAAATAAGCTTGGACAGTCCCACTGGCATTTGGCTGTCCCTACCCACAGTTATCCGTCCTGATCTGGGTCTGTAGCCCCGCCCACCTTGTTCTGAAGAGCTGTCAGCAAGATGGGAGTTGAAATGGGGATTTAGGAAGCCAGCCTAACTATACTGCCCTGGTCTCTTGTTTGTTTGTTTGTTTTTTTAATTTTTTTTAATGTTTTATTTATTTCTAAGAGAGAGACAGCGCGAGCAGAGGAGGGTCAGAGAGAGAGGGAGACACAGAATTTGAAGCAGGGTCCAGGCTCTGAGCTGGCAGTCAGCACAGAGCCCGACGCAGGGCTCGAACCCAGAAACCGCAAGATCATGACCTGAGCCGAAGTCGGACGCTTAACCGACTGAGCCACCCAGGCGCCCCTGCCTTGGTCTCTTGTACTGATGGTGTGGTTTCTTTCTTTCTTCCTTCCTTCCTTTTTTTTCTTTCTTTCTTTCTTTCTTTCTTTCTTTCTTTCTTTCTTTCTTTCTTTCTTTCGTTCTTTCGTTCTTTCGTTCTTATTTCTCTTTCTTTCTTTCTTAATATATAAAGATATAACTGACATGTCATGATATTAGTCTCAGGTGTATAACTTAATGATTCGATACATGTATATATGTATATATGGGGAAATGATCACCACAATAAATCTAGGTAACATCCATCACCACACATAGCTACACAACTTCTTGTGATGAGAACTTTTAAGATCTACTCTCGTGGCAACTTTTTTTTATTTTACTTTTTTAAAAAATGTTTATTTTTGAGAGAGAGAAAGCGAGAGAGTGCAAACAGGGGAAGGGCAGAGAGTGGGGGAGGCAGAGAATCCCAAGCAGGCTCCCAGCTGTCAGCACAGAGCCCGAAGCAGGGCTTGAACCCACTAGCCTTGATATTGTAACCTGAGCTGAAACCAAAAGTTGGATGCTAAACCGACTGAGCTACCCAAGCGCTCCTTAAAATGTTACTTTTAAGTAATCTCTGCACCCCGTGTGGGGCTCGAACCCACAACCCCCAGATCAAGAGTCACATGATCCCCTGACTAAGCTGGCCAGATGCCCCTCCTAGCAACTCTCAAGTATAAAGTACAGTATTATTTTTTTTTTAATATTTTTATTTATTTCTTGGAGAGAGAGAGAGAGAGACAGCGTGAGCAGGGGAGGGTCAGAGAGACAGGGAGTCACAGACTCTGAAACAGGCTCCAGGCTCTGAGCTGGCAGTCAGCACAGAGCCCGACGCGGGGCTCGAACCCACGAACCGCGAGATCATGACCTAAGCGAAAGCCGGACGCTTAACCGACTAAGCCACCCAGGCGCCCCTAAAGTACAGTATTATTAACTATAGTCACCATGCTGTATATTACATCCCCAGGACTTATTCATTTTATAACTGGAAGTTTGTACATTTTGACTCCTTTCCCCCATTTTGTCCCACATATAAGTGAGATCATACAGTATTTGTCTGTCTCTGACTTAGTTTACTTAGCAGAACACTCTCAAAGTCCATCGTGTTGTTGCAGAGGGAAGATTTCACTCTGTTTTATGGCTGACTCGTACGCCATTGTATACATATACCACATTCCCTTTATTGATGGTATGGTTTATGTTTATGCTTCGTTTCAGCCAATAGGCTGGGCCTCCCAGTGACCACACTGCCGTGTGCAGTTCAGAAACGGGTTCTACCCAAACTCGTCAGTGTTTCTTAAATCCTTTTTCACTACTGATACAGGGTGTGTTTAAAAAAAAATTTTTTTTAATGTTTATTTACTTTTGAGAGAGAGAGAGACAGAGCTTGAGTGGGAGAGGAAGAAAGAGAGGGAGACACAGAATCGGAAGCAGGCTCCAGGCTCTGAGCTGTCCGCACAGAGCCCGACACAGAACTCAAACCCATGGACCACGAGATCATGACCTGAGCCGAAGTCAGACACTTAACCGACTGAGCCACCCAGGTGTCTCCAGGGTGTTTTTATTTATTTATTTATTTTATGTTTTATTTATTTCTGAGAGAGAGAAAGACAGCGTGAGCAGGGGAGGGGCAGAGAGAGAGGGAGACACAGAATCTGAAACAAGTTCCAGGATCTGAGCTGGAGGTCAGCACAGAGCCTGACGCGGGACTCGAACCCATGAGCCGTGAGATCGTGACCTGAGCCGAAGTTGGACACTCAACCAGCTGAGCCACCCAGACACCCCTGTATGTTTTTAAAAGTTAGGTTCAGAGGTGCCTGGGTGGCTCAGTAAGTTGAGTGTCCGACTTCGGCTCAGGTCACGATCTGACGGTTCATGGGTTCGAGTCCTGCGTCGGGCTCTGTGCTGACCTCCAGCTCAGATCCTGGAGCCTGTGTCAGATTCTGTATCTCCCTCTCTCTGAACCTCCCTTGCTCACGCTGTCTCTCTCTCTCTCAGAAATAAATAAAACATTAAAAAAATTTTTTTTAAGTTAGGTTCGGGGTGCCTGGGTGGCTCGGTCAGTTAAGTGTTTGACTTTGGCTCAGGTCATAATCTTATAGTTCGTGAGTTCGAGCCCCACATCAGGCTCTCTGCTGTCAGCATGGAGCCTGCTTTGGATCCTCTGTCCCCCTGTCTCTCTGCCCCTCTCCAATTTGCACTCTCTCTCCCTCTCAAAACTAAATACACTTAAAAATAATAAAAGAGGGGCGCCTGGGTGGCTTAGTCGGTTAAGCGTCCGACTTTCGCTTAGGTCATGATCTCGCGGTTCGTGGGTTCGAGCCCCGCGTCGGGCTCTGTGCTGACTGCCAGCTCAGAGCCTCGAGCCTGTTTCAGCCTGTGACTCCCTCTCTCTCTGACCCTCTCCTGCTCACGCTGTCTCTCTCTCTCCTAAAAATAAATAAAACATTAAAAAAAATTAAAAAAAAAAAAGGGGGGCGCCTGGGTGGCTCAGTCGGTTAAGCGTCCGACTTCGGCTCAGGTCATGATCTTGCGGTTTCTGGGTTCGAGCCCTGCGTCGGGCTCTGTGCTGACTGCCAGCTCAGAGCCTGGACCCTGCTTCAAATTCTGTGTCTCCCTCTCTCTCTGACCCTCCTCTGCTCGCGCTGTCTCTCTCTTAGAAATAAATAAAACATTAAAAAAAATTAAAAAAACAAACAAACAAACAAGAGACCAGGGCAGTATAGTTAGGCTGGCTTCCTAAATCCCCATTTCAACTCCCATCTTGCTGACAGCTCTTCAGAACAAGGTGGGCGGGGCTACAGACCCAGATCAGGACGGATAACTGTGGGTAGGGACAGCCAAATGCCAGTGGGACTGTCCAAGCTTATTTAAAAAATCTCCAGAGAAGGGTGCCTTGCTGGCTCAGTTCAGAGCACGCAAGCGACTCTTGATCTTGGGATTGTGAGTTGGAGCCCCACGTTGGATTTAGAGATTACTTTTAAACCAATCTTAGAAAACAAAACAAAACTCCAAAACGTTCAGGGAATCCAAGGGAGATCATACTTGGTTGGCTGATCGATCGGGACCCAGTTCTTGCCCCCTCATCGATATAGACTATTGACGAGTAAGAGTGTCCAGATCCCAATTCCAGTTTGTGGGGGGTGCGGGGGTTCTTACGCCAACAACAAGCGATGGTCGGCACACCACCTGGGCGTCCTATCATCCAACTCGGTTCTGACACTGCCTCACATCAGATTCCACGGGTTAAGGGCTCAGTCCAAAAGACTGCTACCCCGCCCCCTCCTCCCACCCGACTTCAGACAAGTCCAAGTCCATCTGTGCTTCTGACTAACGGGGTGTAGACTGGAGGTTCCAATGACCCCCCTTCTTGGGTTCGACTAATTTGCCAGAGTGGCTCACAGAACTTGGAGAAATATTTCACTTACTGTATCGCTGGTTTATTATAAAAGTATACAATTCGAGAAGAGCCCGATGAAAGAGATGCAGAGGGGTGAGGGCTGGGGAAAGGACAAGGAGCCTCCACGCCCTCTCCAGGCGTGCCACTGTCCCCTCATCTCCACTTGCTCAGCAGCCCGGAAGCTCTCCAAATGGCCTTTTGTTGGGGGCGGGGGCAGGGGGGGAGGTTATGCAGGCTTCAGTACCCAGGCGTGATTGATCGACTCATTGGCCATTGCTGACTGAGTCAACCTCCAGCCCCCCTCCCCTCCCCAGCGATCAGGGGGGTGCGACTGAAAGTCGCAACTCTGTAATCACTTGGTTAGTTTCTCCCGACCAGCCCCCATCTTTAGGTGATCCAGGGCCTTCCAAATGTCATCTCGTTAACATAACAAAAGACATCTTTATCACTCTCGGGCTTAAGAAATTCCAGGGGTTTCACAGCAAGTCTTCTTGGATTCTGCCGGAAGTGAGTGAGGCATCAGAGATTAAACAATAATCCCCAGCATCACGATGGCGGAGATCTCACATTTCTCTAGGACTGGAGTGGTCACCAAGCCCCTGTCACTCACCAGACAGCCTTACTCTCCACGCCTTGCAGGTCGTTGATGGCATTCAAAAAACAACCATTGTTAACACATTTCCTTTTGCCTTCCCAGCAAGAAACCTAAGCGCTAGTATTATTTTCCACTTTTAATCACGGCTTGACAGAGATGGAAAGTTAAATCATGTAATTGCTTTTGTGTTTTTCAGTTCTTTTCACTATTTTGGAAAAAAGAAATAGTTCAATGGATAAAATGTGGGTTTACACCAAACCCCAAGCATCACGAGCGTTAATGGCAACCATGTGTTATTCCTGAGACTATGCACCTAATTTGTTTGAGGCGGGGAAAAAAAAAAATAGTCCTGCTCAGTCTGTACGTGGACTGAGCCAAAGAGTTCCCAAGACATGTTTGGGGACCGAGAGCTGTTTCAGGTATTTTCAAGTTAAAAAAACCAAGCGCCTATTTTGTAAAAAACTTCAGATGTCGATTGCAAGAGGAATATTTGAAGCAAGATTGCTTTCCCAAAACTCTTGAGTCATAAAACATCTGTCTCAGAATTGGAAGGCTGGGGATGCCTGGAGGCACATCTG